>JAWQFJ010029709.1:0-20094 GCA_034096865.1 Theodoxus fluviatilis | reverse complement strand
GTGGGGTCACATATCGCATAACAACGAAGAAGCAGAAGGAAATTCGAGAGTAGATGTTTATATCATTTCTACATATGGCTGTATTATGTCGAGCTCACAATTCATGTAAGCGAATGCTAACATAGTGAGTCTATAGTACTCTCACCGCCCGTTCGTCACCGATGACATCCCAGAAGGGAACGTAGTCTTTTCCGTTTGTAAAACTTTTACCACGTTGGACATTTTCCTCTCGAGGGGGACTATTAAAGCTCTAATCGAACACCCGATATTGGATAATGATGCGATGGTATGATTGATCAAGAGCTTCGCATTGTCAACAAATACATAATCAGTGATTTCTGGACCTTGCTTCCTTCCTACGTCCCTTTACGGGCGCTATGATTCGCGGGGCACATAAAGAATGTTGTCTCTAACAAAACACGGACACTTATTTTTCACATTATTTTACCCGTTCCTTCCCACACTTTTCTCTGAAGTGTTTTTTATTGGATACCTCACCTATATATGGTATATAGGGCAGAGTAAGCCATATCTTTTGATACCAGTTTGGTTGACCTTGCTTTAAGGTCAAGGTCACAGGAGCTTTTCAAAGTTGGATTGTATACATATTTTGAAGTGACCTTGACCCTGAACTATGGAAGATAACTGTTTCAAACTTAATAATTATGTGAGGCACATGTTATACTTTTATCATGAGACACATTTGGTCACATATCATCAAGGTCAAGGTCATTTTGACCCTTATGATTTGTGACCAAAATTGGGTAGTGGACCACTAAAAGTGACCATATCTCATGGTAGAAAGTGCCAATAAGCACCATTGTGCTTCCTATGTCTTGAATTAACAGCTTTGTGTTGCATGACCTTGGATGACCTTGACCTTGGGTCAAGGCCACATGTATTTTGGTAGGAAAAATGTGCGAAGCATTTCTTAGTGTATGATGTCATTGCTAGGTGTAGTTGTTTGACCTTGACCTTGAGGATCACCTGAAGGTCAAGGTCATGCAAAGGTCAAGGTCAAGTATGTGAGCCGTATGGCTTTCCCCTTCTTGTTATTGCATTAGACTCGTACTATGCAGTTTCGTGGCATATTTGTCTCAAGTGTCATGTTCAACGTGGCATCACCGCGAGCGTTTCGCTGTAAGCACCGTTGTGTGTCTGGCTGTGATGCGTGGACAAGAGACTGTACTGCCAGAGTGCCCAGTCTTCCACACTTCTCCATGGAAAAGAGACTGCACTGCCACAGTGCCCAGTCTTCCACACTTCTCCATGGACATGAGACTGTACTGCCACAGTGCCCAGTCTTCCACACTTCTGCATGGACATGAGACTGTACTGCCACAGCGCCCAGTCTTCCACACTTCTGCATGGACATGAGACTGTACTGCCACAGTGCCCAGTCTTCCACACTTCTGCATGGACATGAGACTGTACTGCCACAGTGCCCAGTCTTCCACACTTCTCCATGGACATGAGACTGTACTGCCACAGCGCCCAGTCTTCCACACTTCTGCATGGACATGAGACTGTACTGCCACAGTGCCCAGTCTTCCACACTTCTGCATGGACATGAGACTGTACTGCCACAGCGCCCAGTCTTCCACACTTCTGCATGGAAAAGAGACTGTACTGCCACAGTGCCCAGTCTTCCACACTTCTCCATGGACATGAGACTGTACTGCCACAGTGCCCAGTCTTCCACACTTCTCCATGGACATGAGACTGTACTGCCACAGTGCCCAGTCTTCCACACTTCTCCATGGACAAGAGGCTGTACTGCCACAGTGCCCAGTCTTCCACACTTCTCCATGGACATGAGACTGTACTGCCACAGTGCCCAGTCTTCCACACTTCTCCATGGACATGAGACTGTACTGCCACAGTGCCCAGTCTTCCACACTTCTCCATGGACAAGAGACTGTACTGCCACAGTGCCCAGTCTTCCACACTTCTGCATGGACATGAGACTGTACTGCCACAGTGCCCAGTCTTCCACACTTCTCCATGGACATGAGACTGTACTGCCACAGTGCCCAGTCTTCCACACTTCTCCATGGACATGAGACTGTACTGCCACAGTGCCCAGTCTTCCACACTTCTGCATGGACATCAGACTGTACTGCCACAGTGCCCAGTCTTCCACACTTCTCCATGGACATGAGACTGTACTGCCACAGTGCCCAGTCTTCCACACTTCTCCATGGACATGAGACTGTACTGCCACAGTGCCCAGTCTTCCACACTTCTCCATGGACATCAGACTGTACTGCCACAGTGCCCAGTCTTCCACACTTCTCCATGGACATGAGACTGTACTGCCACAGTGCCCAGTCTTCCACACTTCTCCATGGACATGAGACTGTACTGCCACAGCGCCCAATCTTCCACACTTCTGCAGGACAAGAAAACTGTGACGCTGCCATCTTGCTCTACTGCGACACATCCACTGCCCACCATTGCACGGACATTTACAGGAGCACCTTTGAGGGAGGAGTGCAACACAAGGGCAGGGATACGTAAGTAGGCTTCTGTCTATGTCCAAAGAGACCGCACGTCACAAGAAACTCCTGCGCCTGCACGCAGCGTTTCGAGGAAGTGTGGAAGACTGGGCACTGTGGCAGTACAGTTTCTTGTCCATGCAGAAGTGTGGAAGATTGGGCGCTGTGGCAGTACAGTCTGATGTCCATGGAGAAGTGTGGAAGACTGGGCACTGTGGCAGTACAGTCTCATGTCCATGGAGAAGTGTGGAAGACTGGGCACTGTGGCAGTACAGTCTGATGTCCATGGAGAAGTGTGGAAGACTGGGCACTGTGGCAGTACAGTCTCATGTCCATGGAGAAGTGTGGAAGACTGGGCACTGTGGCAGTACAGTCTCATGTCCATGGAGAAGTGTGGAAGACTGGGCACTGTGGCAGTACAGTCTGATGTCCATGCAGAAGTGTGGAAGACTGGGCACTGTGGCAGTACAGTCTCATGTCCATGGAGAAGTGTGGAAGACTGGGCACTGTGGCAGTACAGTCTCATGTCCATGGAGAAGTGTGGAAGACTGGGCACTGTGGCAGTACAGTCTCATGTCCATAGAGAAGTGTGGAAGACTGGGCACTGTGGCAGTACAGTCTCTTGTCCATGGAGAAGTGTGGAAGACTGGGCACTGTGGCAGTACAGTCTCATGTCCATGGAGAAGTGTGGAAGACTGGGCACTGTGGCAGTACAGTCTCATGTCCATGGAGAAGTGTGGAAGACTGGGCACTGTGGCAGTACAGCCTCTTGTCCATGGAGAAGTGTGGAAGACTGGGCACTGTGGCAGTACAGTCTCATGTCCATGGAGAAGTGTGGAAGACTGGGCACTGTGGCAGTACAGTCTCATGTCCATGGAGAAGTGTGGAAGACTGGGCACTGTGGCAGTACAGTCTCTTTTCCATGCAGAAGTGTGGAAGACTGGGCGCTGTGGCAGTACAGTCTCATGTCCATGCAGAAGTGTGGAAGACTGGGCACTGTGGCAGTACAGTCTCATGTCCATGCAGAAGTGTGGAAGACTGGGCGCTGTGGCAGTACAGTCTCATGTCCATGGAGAAGTGTGGAAGACTGGGCACTGTGGCAGTACAGTCTCATGTCCATGCAGAAGTGTGGAAGACTGGGCACTGTGGCAGTACAGTCTCATGTCCATGCAGAAGTGTGGAAGACTGGGCGCTGTGGCAGTACAGTCTCATGTCCATGCAGAAGTGTGGAAGACTGGGCACTGTGGCAGTACAGTCTCATGTCCATGGAGAAGTGTGGAAGACTGGGCACTGTGGCAGTGCAGTCTCTTTTCCATGGAGAAGTGTGGAAGACTGGGCACTCTGGCAGTACAGTCTCTTGTCCACGCATCACAGCCAGACACACAACGGTGCTTACAGCGAAACGCTCGCGGTGATGCCACGTTGAACATGACACTTGAGACAAATATGCCACGAAACTGCATAGTACGAGTCTAATGCAATAACAAGAAGGGGAAAGCCATACGGCTCACATACTTGACCTTGACCTTTGCATGACCTTGACCTTCAGGTGATCCTCAAGGTCAAGGTCAAACAACTACACCTAGCAATGACATCATACACTAAGAAATGCTTCGCACATTTTTCCTACCAAAATACATGTGGCCTTGACCCAAGGTCAAGGTCATCCAAGGTCATGCAACACAAAGCTGTTAATTCAAGACATAGGAAGCACAATGGTGCTTATTGGCACTTTCTACCATGAGATATGGTCACTTTTAGTGGTCCACTACCCAATTTTGGTCACAAATCATAAGGGTCAAAATGACCTTGACCTTGATGATATGTGACCAAATGTGTCTCATGATAAAAGTATAACATGTGCCTCACATAATTATTAAGTTTGAAACAGTTATCTTCCATAGTTCAGGGTCAAGGTCACTTCAAAATATGTATACAATCCAACTTTGAAAAGCTCCTGTGACCTTGACCTTAAAGCAAGGTCAACCAAACTGGTATCAAAAGATATGGCTTACTCTGCCCTATATACCATATATAGGTGAGGTATCCAATCTAAAAAACTTCAGAGAAAATTGAGAAAATGTGAAAAATGTCTGTTTTTTAGACAACATTTATGGCCCCTGCGACCTTGACCTTGAAGCAAGGTCAAGTCACTATGTATGTTTTTTGACGCCTTGTCATCATACACCATCATGCCAAATCGGGTGTTGATAGACTTAATAGTCTCCGAGAAAAATCCAACGTTAAAGTTTTAAACGGACGCTCGGACGGACGAAACGGGTGAGTACATAGACTCACATTTGCTTCGCATGTGAGTCAAAAACAGCATTGAGTAAAATAATAACATACTCTGTTACTTTTCTTCAGTGCATATGGACCCACACACTTCCTTTCCGAGTTCCTCTCGCATAAACGCATATCAGTTCCATAACTACGACTGGTCAGTCCATACTGACGTGGAATCACAGTCTTACCAGGCAAACACGGGAGCTCTGAGTGGCAAAAATTGATCCCGTCCAGAGCTTGTTGAGGCTTTCATTGTACCAGATTACCCAATATGTCCAGCAAAACAACTTTTGCCTTCATTCAGGTTTTTTTTTTTTTACAACTGTGACAAAGTTTTTTCAAACATTATGCGGAAGGTGAAGCAATGCAAGGCTGGCCCTGCAAGAGTAAACCTGTAAGCAATCCCACACGCTACAAACCTGAACACTTCAAACGCTCTTTGTCTGTACCACCTATTTGTAAGGAAACAAACAACAACATACGCCCCTGACACTGCAAACACGACCACTAATTTTTACAGCAACAAGTTGCGGCCGATAACTCTTCATAATCATGCTGCAGCCATGCAAATTTTGCCTAAAGGTTGATCAGGAGAACAGTGCGATGGTCCACCTTCGTACTCTGCCAAAAAATAATTAGAAGGACCAATAGCTGAAGCTCACTTTTAGTCAGTCACACATTGTATGTGCTACAGTTCACCTTTAGTCACACATTTGTATCGGCTATAACTCACCTTTAGTCAGTCACACATTTGTATGGGCTACAGTTCACCTTTAGTCAGTCACACATTTGTATCGGCTATAACTCACCTTTAGTCAATCACACATTTGTATCGGCTATAACCCACCTTTAGTCAGTCACACATTTGTATGGGCTATAACTCACATTTATTCAATCACACATTGTATGGGCTAAAGTTCACCTTTAGTCAGTTATACATTTGTATCGGCTACAGTTCACCTTTAGTCACATATTTGTATCGACTACAGCTCACTTTAGTCAGTCACACATTTGTATCGACTACAGCTCACTTTAGTCAGTCACACATTTGTATCGACTACAGCTCACTTTAGTCAGTCACACATTTGTATCGACTACAGCTCACTTTAGTCAGTCACACATTTGTATCGACTACAGCTCACTTTAGTCAGTCACACATTTGTATCGACTACAGCTCACTTTAGTCAGTCACACATTTGTATCGACTACAGCTCACCTTTATTCAGTCACACATTTGTATCGACTACAGCTCACCTTTAGTCAGTCACACATTTGTATCGACTACAGCTCACTTTAGTCAGTCACACATTTGTATCGACTACAGCTCACTTTAGTCAGTCACACATTTGTATCGACTACAGCTCACCTTTATTCAGTCACACATTTGTATCGACTACAGCTCACCTTTATTCAGTCACACATTTGTATCGACTACAGCTCACTTTAGTCAGTCACACATTTGTATCGACTACAGCTCACTTTAGTCAGTCACACATTTGTATCGACTACAGCTCACTTTAGTCAGTCACACATTTGTATCGACTACAGCTCACCTTTATTCAGTCACACATTTGTATCGACTACAGCTCACTTTAGTCAGTCACACATTTGTATCGACTACAGCTCACTTTAGTCAGTCACACATTTGTATCGACTACAGCTCACCTTTAGTCAGTCACACATTTGTATCGACTACAGATCCGTCGCAAAGTCACGTTATTAAGCACACAAGGAGTTGTATTAGTGCCAGTCTCGCTGTGCGAGAAAATCGAATAAACCCTAATATAAGTTATCAATGGAGTTAACTTTGACACAACAACGTTTCGACATTATTCATTATGTTCAAATTGGGTTGTCAAAAGCATGTAGTTACTTAATGCTTTACATGGCTCAATTGTTAACAAAATACTTTCTCGCACACACACGAGTTGGGAACCTGGAAAACAAAACCTCCTCCAAGGGGCACATCACTCCAGCACAGGTGATAGGAAAGTGTTGATGACAAGTGTATTTAATCCGTCAGTCGCACACTTTTTGCGTGCAACCCATGCGTTACTGCATGGCATAAGACACTCAAGCTTGCAAAAATTATCGTTTGAGCGTCGTCAAATGGTCTCTGTCCGAGAGGAAATGATTGCGCAACGGTCACATGACAGCACGCTGTTCCCATGCACGAAGCTGAGGTCTTCTGACGTCCTTGACAGCGGGAAGACACATCTCATTTCATCACCTAGTACCACGCCTTCACGTCAGGGCCACGGTCGCTGGCCGTCCAGCCCATTCCTCTAGAACCAGGAGGAAAGGCGAAGGAAATGACAGGGGTTCTGATGTCTGCCGTCTCCGCTCTCCTTCATCGCTAATTGATTTATACACTCGCCACCTCCATGGCGGGCGGGTGTGGTTCCGATGATGGCCGACATCAAGCGCGCGGCGGGCAGCCTCTTGGCACCGCCACGGCCATGCTCATCACCCCAGCCTTTATGGCGTGTCCACGCTCCCCTGGCGTGCAGGAGAATGTTGACTCAGTTCGAAACGGCGTCTGATGGCGGCGGAGGAAGTGGCTATTGCTGGGCAGTATAATGATGGAGCGTAACTGGTCTTCAATAGACTTCCCGCCCAGAGAACCTTGCCTACCAGCCGCACTCGCGCACGCTCCTTCCCTTCAAAGCCGCGATGTCAAGAGGGGCAGGGCACTGGCAATCAGGGCAGAGGGAGAGATTGGCTGTTTGACCAGGCGAAACAAGTCAACAGCGTTGATTACTCGCCTTTACAGACGGAAGATTATTTGCCACGTGGTCGGGTGGGAATCAGGCGACAAATATTTGCAGGGGTAGACCCTCTCCACCGCAATCAAACCCACTCGAGGACTGCGGGAGACGCAAGGCCCGCGTCTTCATCTCACTGCCAGGACTTCTCGTCACGGCTTCCGGCAGAGGATCCAACAAACGGACGGCGCGCAGCTCCGCTTTGGTTCAGGCCCGACCTCATCTGCCCTCAATGTCCACAGCGAAAAAAAAGGTGCAGGTCTGGTGGGGAACAGCAGTACTCGGGCAGTGGTGGTCATTCTGGAAACGGACTCTATTTCTCTCTCTCTCTCAACTTCTCCATTTGTATTCACTGACAACACAGTATTTATACAAACTCTTTCAGTCGGAGAAATGCTAAGCTTAACATGAAACACGACTTAAAACAAGACACTCTTCTTAAATAAACATTTCTTCTTCTTTTTTTACTCGACGTGATTGAGTGAAAAAACTGCTGTTCACAGACGCTATATGCAACTTATTTCTCTTCCGTCACAGATGAAGACGTTGGTCATTTATCCTCCATTTCCCCATCTGAAACCCTTTACTCATTCATTCATTCATCATCCATTCATCTATCCACTCATCCGCGCACCATTACAATTATGTATATATACAATCATGCATCCATCAATCCATTCATCTCTTTATCCGTTCACCCATCCATCCGTTCCATTCATTCAACCAACCAACCTACTCATCCACCATCCAACTTGTCAGTCAGCCCTACCTCAAAGCAAAGCAACCCTAATCAAGCCAGTCACGTTTCTAGCAATACATACAGTACCGGGCCAGCTGCATACACACGGTCTGAAAGGGGATTAATACGTCTGGAGTTGTCAACCTCTTAAGCCTCATCCAGTCGTCTTTGTTCATGTCAGTTTGCCTTGCTGCAATGTGTGGATTGATCTTGCTGCAATGTGTGGATTGATCTTGCGTGCACTGTGTGGATTGATCTTGCGTGCAATGTGTGGATTGATCTTGCGTGCAATGTGTGGACTGATCTTGCGTGCTCGCCGCCGCACCAAAAGAAGAGCACGACTACTCCGACATTACACACAAAAATCGGATGTGCTTCATCCGCACGCAGACAAAATCCGCTCCCCGTGTGACAGTTCCATGTCTCTCACCTCGGGAACCAGAGAGCAGGCTGCCAAGAGAAGCGTTCTACATTTCTGCCCAAAAGCTTCATTATTCTGCGTTTCTGTTTAGAACAGAAAATTTATATTGATCTCCCATTCTTCCATTCTCGGGAAACCTAGGGTGTTTCTTCAGCCACGCACATTGTACTCAAAATAAGTTCAACACGGAGAACAATATCTGGCTTAGGTGTGAATTGCTGGGAGTGAGACACAATTCGACCAGCCAGAAGGCGGTAACAGAAGTTGATGAAACAAATCGAGGACATGGCGATAACTGAGATATGATAGAATGCTCTCTTCTGGACTACACGACACCCTAGGAAGACAGAAATCTTTAAATTTCAATATTTCCAGTTGGAAGTATCGCTACTAAATATTTAGATCAGCGTGATTCATTTCATCGTTCCTAACGCTCTCCTTACCACAAAAAGGAGGAGGGGGGAGGGGGAGAGGGGGGAGGGGGGGAGGGGAGAGGGGGGAGGGGGGGGGGAGGGAGAAAGGTGATGCGCCGCGGCATACTGACAATTTTTCGGCTTCAAAACAACTACATTGCGCCGACAGCGTCGTCAGTGAGATCCAGAGGTGTCGATGTCATTAGCACTAGGCTTCAATCTTTAGGACTCCATGACAGACAGGAGGCAAAGAGGCATGACCAAAAAATTTACCCAAGAAGATTTTGCACTATGGAAGATTGCATTTTCAGGATCTTTGCGTGTCTTCTGCACTTACGTCCTTCTTCGGTCTCATGTTTAAAAAGTGGGTACACTGCCATATAGACACGAAACGAATTGTAGGCAATGAAAGAGTAAGACCCATCATGTACTCACGGAAACCGAGACATACATACATGTAGTTTTAATCGCAAGAACGTTTCTAATCACCAACATCGCAGTCCGAATGAAGTACACTACTGTTCTTAATCACATTACTGTGTGTATGAACCACTGCCGTCTCTGATCGCTAAGTTCTCGGTCCAGGGCAGGAAAAGCGCTTGGCCAGCGCCAACATGACAAACCTCTCACAACTTCCTCAGAGCCGACCCTTCCTGAGTGGAAGAGGCCAAAGGCGATCCCAAGAAGGACAGCCTCATTCCCAGGGCAAGGCTCTTTCGTCTCCGTCACCACAGTCTGTGAGGACGAGAGGAAGGGGACGGGGCAGAGCAGGCAGGTGGGTGGGGGCTGAGGAGGGCGTAACTGGGCTGGCACTAAGCAAGCACACACACACAGGGCTAAATGCACTCCTCAGAAGATCGTTGGGGTCTGGTCACCGACCCCGCTCCGTTCGATCTCGCCGACACAAACTCGGCAAAGCTGATGTTGGCAGGTGGGTGTGGTGATGATGGACACTAAAGTTCAACCTAATTCAAAATCAATGCAGATGCAATTTTAAGATTTACCTATCGTTCGCAGACTTGTGAGTTAGGTTTACAGCAAACGAACGTACCTTCAACAAGAGTATGACAGTAAGAATCTGTCTAGCTAGCAGAGGAGTCAGAAGAAAAAAATGGCCTTGAGGCAGCCGCTTATTCCTTGTGCTGTGTGTTTACATCACGGCATCGCACAGCAGACCAATGCAAGTGGACGAAGAGGCGTTGCCACCTCGCAATGCATTACGTCACACGGATCCTTCAGCCCATGTCGCTGTGTGGACGCAAGAGAACGCTTCGTGACGAAGACATTTCACGTGCCTAAGACGGTGAGGCGGCCATCTTGAATACACAGGGTCTGCCTTCTGTAGTGCCCGTTCTTGCTGGCTACCTCGTTAGCTTGGGTTGGCCCTCACTTCTCGCCTCCTGTTTGCCCGGCGTCCTCTGGAGTGGGCGGCTCACCACGGCGTTACAGAAAACGTGGCCATGAAGAGAGCGCACTTGTAAGCCGTCGTCCCCTTTAATGAGGAAATTACCCCACACGCAAAACTCGGCCTGGAACGATATGTTTTCAGTTTTCTACTAAATTCTACGTGTCCGCGGGATTTTAATGTGGTTTTAAAAACAGGTGACTGGGCCAGACAGCGTGGCAGGGAAGTTGGGGTAAGACATATATCGTGGATATGTATCGTAAACTACTGTATATTCCTAATCCTTGGGGAGGAGTCCATGAGTTCCTGTGGCAAACTGGGGTCGGTGCACGAGTGCGCATACAATAGACTGCATGACAATGCTGACCAGTGCATGTTTCAGGACTGCACCGTACACTATTTCAGTACTTGTCATTGACACATCTTTCGTCCTCTCTCTCTATTCAGAGAGGTAGTAAATGTGCAGAGAAACATTACGACATAATTGTAGTGTATCCTTTTACTAGGGCGCTATGGTTTCTCTTTACATCGTCACTTACGTACTGTGTGACATGTTTTTGTTTTATCTCCTCACATTGCCTGTAATATACATGTAGAAGAAAGTATTTTTTTATCCTCCACTACATTGCAGAATTGACATTTTTGTTTCTCTCTGTCATTATGTTAATGTGTGTGTGTGTGTGTGTGTGTGTGTGTGTGTGTGTGTGTGTGTGTGAGTGAGTGATATATATATATATATATATATATATATATATATATATATATATATATATATATATATATATAGAGAGAGAGAGAGAGAGAGAGAGAGAGAGAGAGAGAGCAATTATTGACAGTGTTCAGACCATACCACAATTTACGCAAACGTGTTTTACGTATAGATGCATATAGATGTGTATGTATGTATGTGTGTGTGTGTGTGTGTGTGTGTGTGTGTGTGTGTGTGTGTGTGTGTGTGTGTGTGTGTGTGTGTGTGTGTGTGTGTGTAAGTAAAAAGCATAGAGACCATGCTTTGGAGATCTCAGCTGCGCTGGGCAGGCCATGTTTCCAGAAATGAAAACCACCTGGTCGACGTGAAAAAGCGATACAAAGACTCTCTCAAGAAAGCCCTCATCTCATGCAACATCGATCCCCGACAGTGGACCTCTGTCGCTGCTGACAGAGATGCCTGGCGCCACACCATCAATAAAGCCACGGCAGTGTTGGAGAGCTCCCGCATGGACACACTGAAGGAGAAGCGCCAGAGGAGGAAAAACCGAGAGAACGTCATGCTAGACTCTGGCCAGATCTTCCCCTGCGGCCGCTGTGGTCAAGCTTGCCGGTCCCGCATCGGCCTCTACAGCCACCAACGAGTCTGCGGTGGATGTGAACAGCAGCATCGTCTCATCTTCGGTCGCGAAGCAGCGCCATAGTGTAGTGTAATAGTGTGTAAGTGTGAGGATTTCCTACACGTATACATGTAATGTCAGGGTTTCCTACCCGCTGCAACCTGGCACGTTTTCAGTTGTGGAAGGTTTCAAGGTCGAGTGTGCGGCCTTGCGTTCCTACAGCGGCTCACAACGCTCTGCCTGTCCGTGATGCTTCCAGACTGTGCGGCAGACTGAGAACTTATGGCAGACTGTAATCAGACACTCTATCGTTTGTAAAAGCCATGATATACGGCAACTGCAAATGGACGCTGGATGGATGGAAGGATAGTGTTTTACGGCCTATCAGTCTTTGTAGGCTATGTAAGGCCATTTAGCACGAAAATCACTAGAACAGTTTAGAGTAAACGCAATCCATTCACGGTGTCCTCTTACGAATCGCGTAGGGAGAGGCGGTGGGTTAATTCTTACCACGAACCCACAGGGGGAGTAAATGGAAGCAAACGCATACAGAACTAGAAACAACACAATGGGAATAAATGAGTTCCCCTTTTAAAACAGGCTCTATATCAGCACAGCCGCTCTGCTCTCTGTTTGCATTAGAGCAAAAAGAAGCACACCATGAACTGATGAAGCGCTGAGCTTCAAATCGACCGTCACCGCACGCATAGCCACGGGACCGCTGCTCGTTCCATGCAGAGCCAGACAAGTGCAGGTGCTGCCCCAACCACCAGCACGGGTCTCCGGGGGGGGGGGGGGGGGGGGGGCGGCGGACGTTCATCCACATTAAATATTGATGGACTTCTTGGCGTTCTTTGCCATTGGAAAAAAAGCCAGACATCCAGCACCTCCATTTCGCCTCGAGTGTCTTCCTCTGTCCTTTCCCTCCTACCTCATAACTCATTCCCCCACCCGCATCTCTTCTAAAACTCCCATCCCACCCACCTACCCCCCAACCCCACCCAACCCCGGAAGAAGACAGTACGGTCGGTGACGCGTCGATGGTGCCGGAGCTTTTATCGCTCACTTAGAGACGCTGTTTGGCCATGACACTTACCGACCTCACCTCTCTACCCGGCGCCTCCTGGAGGCGGAGTGAAGGCGTGGAGAAAACGTTCCGCTTTTTGTCGTTCCCTTGAGACTCGAGCTCTGCCGGCATTGGCTTGTCCATACAAACACACACACACCTCTCGGCAACTCCACAGAGACATGGCGACTTTCTCCCCTCCCTTTTTAGCCTTGTATAGAAATTGAACAAGACTCCAGACCAGTCCATTGAGCTCTAGTGGTCAGTAACATAATATATCTGAGCGGCGACGTATTCTCGAACGCGACGCGGAAGCTGCGTTGGACGAAGAACCTTTGTGAAGAAAGGAAATGAGCGCATCGTTTGATGGTCCTTAGCGTCGTTTCAGTCAGTGCGTGCGAGATGCCTTTCAAGAGTTGCTACTGCTGCGAACGGCACTCAGAGTTAACATCGCTTTGCTGCCTGATGTCATGGGAACAGAGCGTTTGCCAACTTCTGTTTTGTGATTTCAATCCACTTGAAAAGGTTTTATGGGTCTCAAATAAAATTTAATAGTGTCATCACCAGAAAAGGCCAGATTGTTCTCTGACCTATACCAGCAAACAAAACGCAAATGATGGAAGAAAAGCGCGCCGACTCCGTATTGCTGATGTATTAGACACGTGCTTCCTCAAAATCCGATTTACTCCAAGCAGTGCGCATTCAACTGTAGCCAGAAATCGGATGTTGGTCCGAAAAGATCTTACTTGAAACTGATTTTGCACGCCCATTAGTGTAATTTCCGCCGCACAGAAACGTCTTCATCCAACCACATTGATCTTGTCAATGAAGGTCTGCCGTCACTAACATCCAGGCCAGAAAGCAACAAGCGCCAGCGGCTAGAAACGACCAGAGACCAAGGGACGGAACGGTGAAGCAAGCTTCCAAGACATTTAGGTCAGAGGCTGGGTCGCCTGTTGACTGGTGCACTGCAAGGCTGGGAGTCATCGAGGACGTATCGCGAGGTTCATCACGGTAATGAGAGCGAGAGGGTCCCAGTTGGGAGAGTGACTTTGTTAGCGGGGGTCACGGCACCTCGTTGACCCGCACCTCTTCTGGCCCGTGGTGGGGATGACTGGAGCGTGACCCCGCAATGCCCGGCGTAGCCAGCCTTTTGTCCTTCTCTCATCCTGGTCCCCTGATGTTGTCTGGCACGATCAAAGGCACCGAAAATTTGAAAGACAAATTTCCCTCTCACTCCCTCTGTGGCACGTCTGCAGTGACTGATGAATGACGGGCACTCGCATCATCGCCATGTGCTTCACTGTCTCGGAATGCAAACAAGCGGAATGGCAAACAGATGACAAGCTGGGTTGGTTTTTTCATAACTAACGGCAGAGTACAATAGAAACTCACCAGTTTTGCGAAGTAAATTTTACACTATACAGAAAGGAAAACTCACTCGTATTGAGGAAATCTCTTTTGCAATCATCGGATGATTTCATCAACATTTTGCGTTTAACAGGACAATACTGCTGACAAAAGAGGTTTCCGCTGAAAACAATACTCCTCCGATCACCGAAGAACTGGTTTCTATCCGTTCCTCAAAAATACGCAATAGACTGATAATATATCGACAGAACCGAATGAACACAGCGGTAGCGAAGGAGGTGAGTTTGGAAAGCATTACTTTCATAGCGCGAAAAGTAAACATCGACAAGCCTACTATTGTTCGAACGACTCCTCCCTAGGCAAAAGCAATGAAAAGGGAGTCAGGACAACAATTAAACCTCATCGCGATGAAAAAAGCTGCCACTAAGGAGTTCGCAAGCAGACTACACGGCAATTCGTTGCAATGAAACGGCCACTTCACCATAAGCAATAAGAGAAGCGACATTTTGCTTGGAAACCAACAGCCACTTGGCGCCTCACATAAAAAGGGGGACCTGAAAAAAATCCCCTCCAATAGCCTTGACTTGATCTGCACCAGGTTGCATGCACTGCCCTGACAGCAGTAGATCCACTGTGTTGAAAGGGAGGCCAAGCCACATGTGAAGTATGTGCAGGGGACGCGGCAGAAACAATGCGCCATCAGCGAGGACGCTTCAGGCGACTGCCGCCCCTTGACCCCTGAAAATCACGACCACGTGACCTGCCGAGAAAGCGCGCGTCACACGTCTCCTCTTGAGTCGTGGCGGTGCCGCACAGGTGCGAAAAAAAGTCCACGCTGTTCACAGAACAAAGAAGTGTGGGAGGCGCGGGAATCGATCAAGTGCGACACTAATTGCAATGTCTTTGCCTCCTCGCCTCTATGAGCTTTACTGATTCTGGCAAGGTGAGCGCATGCTTCGGAAAATCAATTTCATTTCGGGCGTCTTGCTAGTAAAAAGAATATGTAATGGAAAAAAAATCTTTTGCCGATGACTATGTTTGATCTTTGACATACGAAGCTCTATCATGACATGTTGCGCAATCGCTGACGCATAAGAAATTCAAAACCACAAGGGATTCACTTCGATCGTGATTACAGTACGAGTAAACCTGATCTGAACATTTAGGGAAAAGTCGATTTGCTAAAAACAAAAAAAAACAAGTATCCGTTTCCAATTATATCTCTTCTTTCCTTTCTCCACTCGTAAACAGGGAGGAAGGTGAGTGCTGCAACGGTTCTTCCTGACAGCACATCCCATTTCTGCCTCCACAACTAGAGCGACGCAGCCACGAAGCAACAGGTCCACTGCATTACGGTATAATCGGACTATCAGACAGTTCTCTGGTGGCACGATCCGCGTCTCCAATAGCAACGGTCATTCCACAGAATCTCTGTGACATTCCCTGACACCTGTCCAGGACGTTGTTACGGATGTGGCGGTCAGGCAGGAAGGAGGTGGGGGTGGGGGGCAGGGAGGGGGGTGGAGATGGAAGGGTGGGAGGCAGGGAGGGGGTGGAGATGGAAGGGTGGGAGGCAGGGAGGGGGTGGAGATGGAAGGGTGGGAGGCAGGGAGGGGGGTGGCGATGGAAGGGTGGGGTCAGGGAAGTTGGTCCATGCGGCACATGGCCGTCATACAGGCAGCAGCAGCTTGCACATCACAGCACGGGCGCCATAGCAAAATATACACGGGCAAATGTCAGGCGTCCCACTGCCGCCCTTGGTTTCTATACTCTCTCTCTCTCTCTCTCTCTCTCTCTCTCTCTCTCTCTCTCTCTCTCTCTCATCTCACACACACACACACACACACACACACACACACACACACACACACACACACACACACACACACACACACATGAGAGAGACCGGGCAGACAGACAGACAGACAGACAGACAGACAGACAGACAGACAGACAGACAGACAGACAGTCAGACAGACAGACAAACAGACAGAGACGGAGGGGTGGGTGGGTGGGGAGGAAGGAACAAGGAACTATGATTCTCTGAACCCCTCTTTCTTCCACCCCTCCTACTCATATTTGAGCCCCTGATGCATGCACGGTGGTATATCCGTCTGGCCGGCGCTTGAAAGTAGAACCGAGAGGGAAGGGGGGGGGGGGGGGGGGGGGGGCGGCTGCGGGTGGGGTGGGGGGGAGGTGAGTGTGTGGGGTGGGTGAGGCAACAAGTAAAAATAATATTTTTAAGTCGTCGATAGGTAAAGCTTTACTGAAAACGTAATGAAATGTATCTCTGGACATGTACCATTTGATTTGAACGAAGCTCGAGAGAGTTAAAAATATACCGTGTCATTTGCAGAAAATGTTTTAGACAAAAGATGCGGCTGCATTGGAAAGAGAAAAACATCGTAGCAAGGATGGATGGATGGATGGATGGATGGATGGATGGATGGATGGATGGATGGATGGATGGATGGATGGCGTGTTACGGCCTATCCGCCTATATATGGCCATTGATCACGAAAACTCATAAGAGCTGTAAGAATGTGAGCAAGTCAACTCACAGTTTCCCTATACATTCGCCTCCTACGAATGGCGTAGGGAGACGCAGCGGGTCAGTTCTTACCTCCAACCCCCAGGGAGGTTTACCATAGAAACCAAAACGTGTGTCCGGTGAAGGTCAAAAAGCGGGATTTATTGATTGAAGAAAAAAAAATCATCACACCCCTCGTATGCAAATATGCAAATGTTTTGTAGCCGATAACGCTTTTTCACTCCCAAGAAAATTTTCCTCTTTCGTCCTCGTCACTTTCCTTCAGTCACTGATACTGACGAAAAATCGCCGAACCTCCCCAGTCCCTTAGAAGCATAAAGAACCGGTGCATCTCAGCCCCGTGTCACCATAGCTTCAGCGCTGTGAACGCCATGGGCGACGAGACGAGGCAGTGGAAAATGTCACTTTCTGACGTTACAAGCACACGTGTCATGACCTGGACTGCGGGAGGCGAGACCTGGGTGAGAGAGGCGAGACCTGGGTGAGGGCGACGTTGGGTGGAGGCAGTCTGTCCCAGCTAGGCCACCCTGGCCTCGCCTCCACAACCCCAGTCCTCCTTGCCCCTCACAAAACCCCTGCTGGCTTTTACAGCCACACCAAACCGCCAGTCCACCCTGTCGTCTTCTGGTTACAGATTTATAGCACCTGCCCCAGGGCTGCCTTCAAGGTAGGTATCCCCTTCGGTAACCCAAGCCCACCTGGCGGTTCCAGGTATGTCGTCCTTACTCCGGAAGCCGTGTCTGCTTTCGCACGGGCAGGCCGGCCCTGGCTGTAAAGGATAGGCTGCGTGATTAATGGGATGGAGAGAGGAGATGGCCTTCATCGTTCCTACGCAATGCAGCGTAATTGCCACCCAATGGACAGCGCCAAAAGGGGGCATCGGTTAGTATTTGCGGCGAGAAGTTTTCTGTCGGTCTGGTTGGCTGGGTGGCATCGAAGAGAAAGAGACAAAGTTCATATCTTTGCGATTCTTGGAAAGCCTAAAGCAAAGTCGAGAACAAGAGAACGTGCAGACGACTTGATATAAACTGACGATAAATTGTCATTAGGAATGGAGTGAGGAAAAAGTGAGGTAGCGCAGTTAAAGAGTATAAAGTGAGCTACAGCAGAGAGAAAGAAAAAGAGAGAGAGAGAGAGAGAGAGAGATAGGGAGAAAGGGAGAAGAGAGAGAGAGAGAGAGGGGAGAGAGAGAGATAGGGAGAGAGGGAGAAGAGAGAGAGAGTGAGAGAGAGAGAGAGAGGAGAGAGAGAGGGAAAGAAAGAGAGAGAGAGAGAGAGAGAGAGAGAGAGAGAGAGAGAGAGAGAGAGAGAGTGAGAGGGAGTGAGGGAGAATGAGACAGATTGAGTGAGAGGGGGAGGAGGGGGGAGGAGGGGGGAGGAGGGGGGAGGATGGGGGATGGGGGGGGGGGGAGGGGGAGAGGAGAGAGAACAACAACAAACGAGTTTTTTGTGGGAGCCTCCGACCCTTAACAACTTACAACGAATGACACAAACTGTGTAACAAAAGGAGTCATTTCCTAATCTCCTATTGAACAACATTGACAATCGGATCTTAGTTATAATTCTAATTTTCAATTAGGTATCTATGACTATCGAACAATTAACATTGCTTCTGTTCTTCTACCGAACGCCTTGTAGAGATACGTGACAATATTTCTATTAGCAATCTGTTGAGAAAATGCCAGCATGTGGTTCACCAAAACCTTTCTGTAAAAAGGTTATGTGTATTTAGTTCTTAGATCGTAGGTAGCTGGACAATGCAGTGGTAGGAAATGAGCTTCATCTTCTTATATTTCTATACATATGAATGAGAGAGAGAGAGCGAGAGAGAGAGAGAGAGAGAGAGAGAGAGAGAGAGAGAGAGAGAGAGAGAGAGAGAGAGAGAGAGAGAGAGAGAGAGAGAGAGAGAGAGAGAGAGAGTTCACTCGACACCGAAACATTCACCCAAACAGCATTAAATCCGAGAACAATGGGATGGGTAGACACTGGCAAAAGCATGGGGAGGCTGCAGGGGGTAACACGCATCTCATCCACATCCGTTCTCACGCAGCAAGAACAAAGGGCGGCGTGCGTGGTAGACACATGGCATGCCAGCAGCAATTCATCACGCCCTCCAAGACTGTCACACTCCCAGCACCAACGGCGTTGTGTCCAGGAGGTGGACACCTCCCCGTTCCAGGTTGCCCAGGACTGGGCCAAGGTCAGCTGGCAGGCGTGTCCAGATCGCCCCGTCTTTCCCGAGGCCTCGCATCCCCAGCTCCTAATCCCTTCATCCGGCCACTTCATTAGCGAGAAAAGCGGCGTCCTCCCCGCCCATTACCTAAGCCTGCGGCTGACAAAGATGGACACCCGATGCCTGCTTGCTCGAGAGTAATTGACTTTCAGATCAACATCCACTGCTCCATGATGACAAAGGTGTCCCATTTGCCCGAGGTTGCAACTGCCTGCCTGCCACTGTCCGTTCCAACAGCTGCTATGCGTGTCTGCAGTGGACTGCTGGCCACTCGGGCACGCTTGTCCACTAGGGCGCACAATATCGAAATAAGACATCAGCGCAAGACGTTGGACTTCAAGGCAGATATAGTAGGCCGGCAACTGAGTCCTACCTTGCATCCACTGAACTCGTTGCCCGAGAAACTAGCGGAGGAATGCGCTCACGGACATTCACCCATTACATCATTACTCTATTTTCTGTTGCGTGAAATCTCGATTCCGTAAAAGTCAAACATGAAAAAAAGGAGTGGGCCGCTCAGATGCCGTGCCCCAGTATTTCACTTTTTCCTTGAATTTTGCAAAAACAAGCCACTATTTCACGGCGAAGCGCTTCTCCTGGCAGCAGCAAGAACTGCAAGAATCAAGCGTGGTATGTCACGATACACGCTCATATCCTCGTCGGAGCACCGAGAAGGTGAAAAGGACAGAGAGAGATAGGAAAGCACAGAGAGAGATAGGAAAGCACAGAGAGAGATAGGAAAGCACAGAGAGATATAGGAAAGCACAGAGAGAGATAGGAAAGCACAGAGAGAGATAGGAAAGCACAGAGAGAGATAGGAAAGCACAGAGAGAGATAGGAAAGCACAGAGAGAGATAGGAAAGCACAGAGAGAGATAGGAAAGCACAGAGAGAGAGATAGGAAAGCACAGAGAGAGATAGGAAAGCACAGAGAGAGATAGGAAAGCACAGAGAGAGATAGGAAAGCACAGAGAGAGATAGGAAAGCACAGAGAGAGATAGGAAAGCACAGAGAGAGAGA
>JAWQFJ010029708.1:45000-48179 GCA_034096865.1 Theodoxus fluviatilis | reverse complement strand
CTTTTCTCTCTCTCTCTCTCCTCTCCCTCTCTCT
Organism: Theodoxus fluviatilis; assembly: GCA_034096865.1. Classification (NCBI taxonomy): domain Eukaryota; kingdom Metazoa; phylum Mollusca; class Gastropoda; order Cycloneritida; family Neritidae; genus Theodoxus; species Theodoxus fluviatilis. Next base: position 48,145 of record JAWQFJ010029708.1, on the reverse strand, counting down.
TCTCTCTCTCTCTCTCCGTTCCATTCTTCACGTTCTTCCCCTCCAAAAACATCTCTCCTCCCGCTATCATATCTCCCTCCTCTCCTCTCTCTCCTCCTCTCGCCCTCAACTCATCTCGACTCCACGCATCCCAGCCCACTACTCAACTTCTCCCGAAATCCCACATATCCCCCTCGAAATGTCGGGGTCCCAATCGACCGCTCCAAAGCCCAGTCACGCTCCATCGTAGTCCCGAAATCCTCTACTTCTCTCTCCCCGTCGCCTCCCCCCCCCCCCCCTCCCTCCCGGTATTTATCTCTCAGAATCTTTTAATCTCCCAATCTCTACCCATATCTGTCTCTGTGTGTCTCTGTGTGTAATTATCTCCCACAATCTCTCTCTCTCTCTCTCTCTCTCTCTCTCTCTCTCTCTCTCTCCGTACGAGTATTTATCTCAAAATCGCTCTCTGTATTTATCTCCCAATCTCTATCATATATCTCTGTCTCTGTCTCTGACTCTCTCTCTCTCATTCTCTCTCTCTCTCTCTCTCTCTCTCTCTCTCTCTCTCTCTCTCTGTCTATGTCTCTTTGTCTCTGTCTCTGTTTATGTTTCTGTTTCTGTCTGTCTCTGTCTGCCTGCCTGTCTGTCTGTCTGTCTGTCTGACTGTCTGTTTGTCTGTCTGTCTGTCTGTCTGTCTGTCTGTCTGTCTGTCTGTCTGTCTGTCTGTCTGTCTGTCTGTCTGCCTGCCTGCCTGCCTGCCTGTCTGTATGTATGTATGTCTGTCTGTCTGCCTGTCTGCCTGTCTGCCTGTTTGTCTTTCTCTTTCTGTCTGTCTTTCTCTGTCTTTCTCTCTGTCCTTCTGTCTTTCTCTCTCTCTTTCTCTATGTCACTGTCTCTTTCTGTCTCTCTTTCTCTCTCTCTCTCTCTTTCTCTCTCTTTCTCTCTCTTTCTCTTTCTTTCTCTCTCTCTCTTTCTCTTTCTCTTTCTTCTCTCTTTCTCTTTCTCTTTCTTCTCTCTTTCTCTCTCTCTCTCTCTCTCTCTGACTCTCTGTTTCTGCCTCTGTCTCTGTGTTTCCATATCACCACAAGACACTACCAATGTCAAGACGCAGCAGTGAAACAGTCCGCCTGAATAGGATGTAATCCAATTCAAAATGTTCCCTTCAGGCGGAATTCTCCTTACATAAGAACCACCGAGACTATCAGCTCAACTCGCTTGTGGAGGTTAGAGGGTAAAGGTTTCATCAAGAATGGAAAATGTACCTTTGAGAAGTTCTGGTGACGAGGGGAGAACGCTTGAACAAATATGTATTGCTTCCATCGGTCTATGGGAATCCATACTTCTGACTGAATGCATTATTTCGTTGTGAAATTTATGTTGCATCTCGCAGCAAGCTTCCGAAAATTTGATATACAAGTTTGTTTTAAAGTTGTTCTAGTTTTGCATGAAATTTAAATAAATTTACTCCTTTTTTGCAGAATCATTGCGTTAATTGTAGAATTTACATTAATAAGGGATGCAATGATGCAGTGATTCTTCAAATAACTTCGAAATATCAAGCGCCAGTTACTTTAACTCAGAAACTATTAGTCTCTGCATTTCTTTCAGAATAATTAATTCTTGAAAATGAGTATCTGCAATACCCTTTAGATTAGACTTAGATTAAGGACATTAGACATACGTGTTTATTAGCAAATGTTGAATAAACAAATGATTAAACGTGTATGACAAGTTGCATGAAAATTTCACGCTGCTGTTTATTATTATCAGTTTATTTTGCTATCGGAACCAGCAGCTCAACAAAGGATATCCTGTTCAAGTGAGAATATAACAGAGGAAATAGTGTTCAAGTGAGAATGCAACAGAGGAAATAGTGTTCAAGTGAGAATACAACAGAGGAAATAGTGTTCAAGTAAGAGAACAACGAAGATAATAATGTTCAAGTGAGAGAACAACAAAGAAAATACTGTTCAAGTGAGAATGCAACAAAGGTAATAATATTCAAATGAAAGAACAACGAAGAAAATACTGTTCGAGTGAGAATACAGCAAAGGAAATACTGTTCAAGTAAGAGAACAATGAAGGAAATACTGTTCGAGTAAGATTGCAATGAAGGAAACTAGGGCAGTGTGTCGTAACCACATTTTGAGAAAAGTAGCTGGTTGCATCGTCTAAATATCTTCATTTGAAGACTGAGATGGACCAGTGTTTACTACGCAAACCGTGAAGACCTCCAAAGCCAGACTGTTGTGTGTGGGGAGAGGATGGCTTTCCTTCAAAAGGCGCAGACGCGACAGATGAAAATGCCCGGGGCTAAACAAGAACCCGGGGTGTACATTCCTGAACGTCAGTCTGGTGTTACATCCAACTCCACTACAGAAACCCCCAACACGCGTTTTCGAAAACAGTCGGCGTGTGCATATTTTGATAATTTAATGTGTCTGCTAATTTGTCATGTTTTTCAATTTACACAACTCACGTATAAGTTGTTATTTTACGTAAGGAGTGCGTTGAAACAACTTCAGCGGAGAAAAGCACATACACATTGCTATTCGCGTAGTTTTTGTCGACGAGGAAATAACTTCCCGTAAAGCGAATGCTAAAATGCTAATTGAATACCTATTAAAAGCTTGAAACTTACTCGATATGAATTTTTAAGCACACAAATCTTCCCGACGCCGCGAAGATATGTCTCTTTCTGTTCATTGATTGCACACATTTAGAAGTAGTCACATGGTCGCATCACAATTCCTCGATGCAGGAGTTCACTAGGCATCGTAAAAAACGGATGCTTGTCGCAGATGATGCACACGTCAGCTTGTCCGCCTGATGAGTCATCATAAATAATTGCAATGTTTACCTCGTCACATTTCCCCTGTGTTCCCTACATATGGCCAGCATCGAGAACTGTTCCTGTGTCATCAGTTTCTCTCGGCAAAACTGCACTGTGAATGTAAAGCGTTACAAACGATCCCTGAATCACTTGAACAGTAACTCGAGGCAAAGTGCTCGATAAAGAGACAGATGGGAGAAAATATTCCGGCTGCATAGATAATACATACATTGTAATGGCTGTCGTGCTGAATACAAAGCAGTCGACAAGAGCTTCATGCGTTTTCCATTCCAATACACATTCTGAAGAAAATGCATCTTTTAAGATTACCTG
>JAWQFJ010029708.1:22500-42500 GCA_034096865.1 Theodoxus fluviatilis | reverse complement strand
GAGGGGGGGGGGGGAGAGAGAGAGAGAGAGAGAGAGAGAGAGAGAGAGAGTAGGAGAGAGAGAACGTGCTGGAAGGTGGCTGACGTCAGACTGGACATGCGAGCGCAGAGGAAGATACGGCCTAGATGGAAGGACGATAAACGAACGGACACAAAAGCTGACCTTCGGACTAAGAGTACAGACAAGGAAACACACACACACACACACACACACACACATGCACACACACACATTCATACACATTCGCGCGCGCGCGCTCGCACTCATACACAGTAGGTTGTCAGGGAGATGAATAGTGGTAGAGGTGTATTAAAGTTGTAATAGTATAATGAAATCTACCCAACGGACCACTAGTGATGCATTGCTGCGAAAAGGTACTGACGTAATGCCAATTGTATGCAGACAGCTAGAAGTGCATTCGAACGACTCTATCTCTATCTCTATCTCTCTGATTATCGCCGTCTTTCTCTCCCTCCCACTCTCTCTTCTCTCCCCTTTCTACATAATTTATATCTTATATCACTTCATCTCTGTGTCTGCCTGCTCATCTGCATGCATGCCCGTCTGTCTGTTTGTCTGTCCGTCTGTCTGTCTGTTTCACGCACACACACACCAAACACACACAGAGACTAGACGCAGGACGGGGTAGTTTTGTCATGTGTGATGTCTGCCAGTGAATGACCTACCACAATGCAGGGATGCGGGTTGTTTTAAATCGATGCGTGTGCGTGGCAGGTGACGGAGGGCCAGACACAGCTGACAGACCCTGTGTCGGATCAAGTGGCCCGCTAGCTGCTGTCTAGACTATGGGGAATCAATGCACGAATTTGAACCATCCCACCGCTCCACCACCACACCACCACCAGCAGCACCACTATCATTACCCAGACAGCAAAGCGTATTCTTCAGATTACTTAATTTGTGCCCGAAACACAGAGAATCGCGTCAAGAAAATGATAAATGCCCGAAAATGCTAAATGCCAAGAAAATGCTAAATGACGAAATTTGAATGAGGCAGATCGCAACCTTCTATTCTGCCAGCTGTGGTCTAACTACTCGACAGTAGTCATCCTAGCGTACGTAGAACAGCTGCCCATTTCTCTCATTGACTTGCTATGTTATCGTCGCTCTCATAAGACTTCCCGCTTATCTGCCGATCGAACATTACGCATGAAGAAGATGAGATATTAGCGGGGCACTTATGTAGGTGTAAACGCCATCTTGTTTCTGATCATGTGCCGAGATGTTCCGACTATTGCCGCCTATGCAATTCAATGAAGCTGCATGAGGACAAGATGCATCTGAGCAGAGAAATGCTTTCGTGAAACTATTGTAGTTGTAAGGGTGCATTGTATGAAAGTCGCGAAGCAAGTTTTTTGGAAAAATATTGTTTTTAATTGTCGTTTTATTTTGTTTTGCTCTCCTCTCATGACGTCTCGTGCTTTGAAACACGGGAGGATGTGCCCAGCACTTTTACAAAGGTATGCACGATAGACAAGAAGGACGGCTGTAGAATGCAATAAAGCCTGTACTTCCTTCCACCTTATCCAGTGCTCTTCACAGTTCTGACCAGTTAAATCCTAGAAGTTCCTTGAGCCCGATCTTGGAATACGACTATGACCACGACGATAACGGAGATAACACAAAGTGATGGTGTTGTCGGTTCCCACAACGAGTACACATTATTGTGGTGGTGGTGGTAGTGGTGGTAGTGGTGGTGGTGGGGGGGGGGGGGGGGTGGTGGAGGTGGTGGTGGTGGTGGAGGTGGTGGTGGTGATGGTGATGCACGCGGTTCTCCACAAATACGCATCGAACGGCAAGGTTCGATCATGTCCTGTGAGTCTGTCAGTAGGGCATGGTGAAGCAGCTGAAACTGACAGAGAGCAAGGGTCACGGGGCTGAGCAACAAGTTTCGGCCCAGTCCCTCTGTACTGCTGTCTGGGTACTGCCTCACTGGCTCTATTTTGTGCCGCTTCTGGACATGGCGTCCTACAAACAGCCCATAGAAACCAGGACAAAAGATGTGATTGATGGTGAAATCAGATACGACCTGGACGACATCGCGCATTTCCCAACCGACCCACTCGCCAAGGAGGAAGAGGTAGAACGAGGACAAGACGAGGCGACTCGTGAGGTGGAAAACAGCCACCAGAAGACGAAGCAGCTCAGGCGTAGGAACGCAGAGGCTAGAAGGGAAGACTGCTGAAGATATGATAACGTGAGGGGAAAATAAGACCCAGACAGCAAGGGAACACTGAGGAGGAGCGCTCTGTGGACCGTGCTGTTTACGATGAGTGGACAGGATGGAAGGACGAGTAGAAGAAACCTCCCTAAGGACAAGGAGACCCCCCCCCCCTTCTCCTCTGGAAGAAATCCAGAAGGAGGACGTGAAGCGCCATGAAGTAAAGAAGGGACAGGAGCAGTGACAGAAGGAGGAGAAGGGGAACTATAACCAGCAGCAGTATGCAAAGGAGGAGGAAACCAGGAGGAGGAGAATCGCAGAAGGACAAAAAAGTGGATTAAGAGGAAGCTGCAGAGGAGGAGTAGGGAGACAGAAGCGTTAAAGATGAGGATGAGCTAAAGGTGGGAGATCAAGGAGTATGAAGACCACCAGGAAGAGGGGGATTAGAGGAAGGAAAAGGATCAGGAAGAAGACCAGAAAGAGGGCCAGAGGAAACAGGAGAAGGAGAAGGAACAGGAGCAAAGAGTAACAGGGTCGGGAGGGGAGGACGTGGGACTGGATGGAGGCAGGTAGGCAGAGCCAGGGCACGGCACCCTGATGATGGCGGTTGAGGGGATGCAGTATCGTATTACAGAGCGACAGCTCATCCCAGGCCTGGCCACCATCGCATTGTGGCCATACCTTCCCCGAGGACTAGGGCCGGTGAGGCGGACAGCGACCAGCTGCTTCTCTTCCCCCGTTTCCCCTTCTCCTCCAGTCCCAGCTCAGTAGCGAGGCGGACTGAGTTTCAGCTCAAACTGTCGCCCGCCCTCCTGCCCTGTGTCTCTGGATCGTGATGATGGGCTTTTAGTAGATTTTAATAGGTGCGCTTTGTGGGAATGGAAAGCCAGAAGGCTCCAGTCAGAACTCGGCGCCAGCAGCGTGCGCCTTGCGTGGGCTGCCGTTACGCAGGGCCAAACACGTGTGGTCAACTTTCAGGCGACTCACAGAGAAACTATGCGCGGCGGCGAGATCTAGGTCGCCGTATTGGAAAAACACAGGCTTCGATGCATTAGTAATTATGGAGCTGGCTTTACAAGTTTCCGTCTTGGGCGAAGGTGTTTAAATGTGCATGGCCTGGGGATGACACTTTGCATGGCAGGAACACTGCCACTCTTTCAGTTCCTGCTGTTGGAATATGCGAAGTAGATGCAAACAATGCTCGGAGAAAACAATTATTTTTCTTCCCACAGTCGGTGTTATGACAATGGTTTTCTTTGATGTGGATCACTGAACTCCTCGCATGTCCTTGAAAGAGAAACCAAATGGGGTTTGTTTTTGATAGGACCGTGAATGATCCATCAAAAGTAGACTTCATGTATGTTGGTAATGATAAATCAAAGTTCATATCCAATGTGCGGTGTGTGTGTGTGTGTGTGTGTGTGTGTGTGTGTGTGTGTGTGTGTGTGTATGTGTGTGTGTGTGTATGTGTGTGTATGTGTGTGTGTGTGTTGTTTAGAGAGAGAGAGACAGACAGAGATGTGTTCATGTGTGTGGATGGATTGATGGATGGATAATGTTTTACCACCTATAAGCCATTGTTGGTTGTGTAAGGCCCTTGATTTAAAAAAAAATCATTAATGTGGTTCGAATAAGGCGAATTCAAGTCACGATGTCCCCAGTCATTCGACTCTTACAAATCACGTAGGAAGACACGATGGGTTCATTCTCTCACACACACCACCACCACCACCCCATAGAGGGATGTGTTAATGCAAAAATAAGGTTCTTAACATCCAGTCATACAGCAGACCCGCATGTTAAGGCATGCTTTACGCGTCTGTTGGTGCGTACATGAGATTGTTTGTATTTCTGTGTAAAATCTGTCTCAAGTTCTACCTACGCATACGTGTCCCTTTGTTTTTCTCGAGAGCTCACAGTGTGGTGTGGTTGCTGTGTCGAGGCCTCGCCGTGCCTTATTGGCATCGAAACACCCCCATGCAGCAGATGGTTATTCTTTTAGAAGGCATTCGCTGATCAATTCCGAAAGGAGTATATGGTCACGAAATAAACCCGAGAGAATATAAAACGTCGGTCTCCAACTCCCTCGCCCACAAACTCTGTCCTGTTTAAATGTCATTGCCATATAAGAACCCATCTACCTTGCCATAGGTACCCCTTCGCCCTGCTTTCTCATCACTCTTCCTCCTTCCCCCTCGCCCTCCCCCCCCCCCTCCCCCCCAATCCCCATCTCCCCCTTCCCTCCTCCCTGTATTTTCTTTCCACCTCACACCCCTTGCGTCCCCCGCCCTGCTATTTCTCCTCCCTGCATCCCTCCACTCTCTCACTGCCCCAACACTCCTGCCCATTACCCCTGCCCCCCTGTGGTCCGTGTTTTTCTTGTCTGATGTCAGGACGCTGCACTGGGGACAGGTCATTTCAAGCACATCGCCTGTCTGTAAGCACTCACCTGGCCTGTCGGTGATGCGTCCCGTGGTCACCTATGAGGAGGAGGAGGAGGAGGAGGAGAGAAAGGAGGAGGAGGAGAGAAAGGAGGAGGAGGAGAGAAAGGAGGAGGAGGAGGAGAGAAAAGAGGAGGAGGAGAGAAAGGAGGAGGAGGAGAGAAAGGAGGAGGAGGAGAGAAAGGAGGAGGAGGAGAGAAGGGAGAGGAGGAGGAGGAAGGAGGAGGAGGAGGAGGAGGAGGAGAGAAAGGAGGAGGAGGAGGAGGGAAAGGAGGAGGAGGAGGAGGAGTGAAAGGATGAAATGGAGGAGAGAAAGGATGAGGAGGAGGAGAAAAAGGATGAGGAGGAGGAGAGAAAGGATGAGGATAAGGAGAGAAAGGATGAGGAGGAGAAGAGAAAGGATGAGGAGGAGAGAAAGAAGGAGGAGGAGGAGAGAAAGAAGGAGGAGGAGGAGAGAAAGAAGGAGGAGGAGAGAGGAGGAGGAGAGAAGAGGAGGAGGAGGAGAGAAGAAGGAGGAGGAGGAGAGAAAGAAGGAGGAGGAGGAGAGAAAGAAGGAGGAGGAGGAGAGAAAGAAGGAGGAGGAGGAGAGAAAGAGGAGGAGGAGGAGAGAAGAAGGAGGAGGAGGAGAGAAGGAGGAGGAGGAGGAGGAGGAGGAGGAGGAGGAGAAGAGGAGAGGAGAGGAGGAGGAGAGAGGAGGAGGAGGAGGAGGAGAGGAGGAGGAGGGAGGAGGAGGAGGAGGAGTGAGGAGTGAGGAGGAGGCAGGAGAGGAGAAAGAGGAGGAAAGGAGGAGGAGGAGGAGGAGGTGGAGAGGAGGAGGAGGAGGAGGAGGAGGAGGAGGAGGAGGAAGGAGTGGAAGGAGGAGGAAGGAGGAGGAGAGAAGGGATGAGGGGGAGGAGAGAAAGGAGGAGGAGGAGGAGAGAACGGATGAGAAGGAGGAGAGAAAGGAGGAGGAGGAGGAGAGAAAGGATGATGAGGAGGAGAGTAAGAAGGAGGAGAAGGAGAGAAAGAAGGAGGAGAAGGAGAGAAAGAAGGAGGAGGAAGAGAGAAAGAAGGAGGAGAAAAAGGAGGAGGAGGAGGAAGGAGGAGGAGTAGGAGAGGAGGAGGGGAGGAGGATGGAGGAGGAGGAGAGGAGGAGAGGGGAGGAGGAGACGGGAGGAGAGAGGAGGAGGAGAGAGGAGGAGGAGGAGAGGGAGAGGAGAGGAGAGGAGGAGAGTAGATAGGAGCAGGAGGAGGAGAAGAGGAGGAGGGAGGAGCGAAAAGGGAGGAGGAGGGAAGAGGGGGAAGAGGAGGAGAGAGGAGGAGGAGGAGGAGAGGAGAGAAGGAGGAGGAGAGAGGAGGAGGAGGAGGAAGAAGGAGGGAGGAGGAGGAGGAGGAGGAGGAGGAGGAGTAGGAGTAGGAGGAAGGAGGAGTGAGAAGGGGAAGAGGAGGAGGAGGAGGAGGGAGGAGGAGGAGCGAGGAGGAGGAGGAGGGAGGAGGAGGAGAAGGAGGAGGAAGGAGGAGGAGAAGAGGAGGAAAGGAGGAGGAGAAGGGAAGAGAGGAGGAGGTGAGAGGAGAGGAGAAGGGAGGAGGAGAGGACGGAGGAGGAGGAGGAGGAGGAGGAGGAGGAAAGGAGGAGAGAAGGAGGAGGAGGAGAAGGAGGAGAGAAAGGAGGAGGAGGAGGAGAAGGAGGAAGGACACGAGGAGGAGGAGGAGGAGGAGAGGAGAGGAGGAGGAGAGGAGGAGGAGGAGAGAGGAGGAGGAGGAGGAGAGAAGGAGGAGGAGGAGGAGGAGGAGAGAAAGGAGGAGGAGAGGAGAAGGAGAGAGGAGGAGGGAGAGGAAGGAGGAGGAGGAGGAGGAGGAGAGGAGGAGGAGGAGGAGGAAGGAAGGAGAGGAGGAAGGAGGGAGGAGGAGGGAGGAGGAGGAAAAAGGAGGAGGAGGGGGAGGAGGAGGAGGAGGAGGAGAAGGAGGAGGAGAAAGAGGCGAGAAAGAGAGAGGAGGAGGAGGAGGAGGAGGAGAGGAGGAGGAAGGAGGAGGAGGAGGAGGAGGAGGAGGAGGGAAGAGGAGGAGGAGAGGAGGAGGAGGAGGAGAAGGGAGGAGGAGGGGAGGAGGGAGAAGGAGGAGGGAAAGAAAAGAAGGAGGGAGAAGGAGGACAGATGAGGGGAAGAGAGGAGGAAAGGAGGAGGAGGAGGACGGAGGAAAGGGAGTAGGGGAGGAGAGAGGAGAGGAGGAGGAGGAGAGAGGAGGGGAGGAGGAGAGGAGGAGGAGGAGGAAGAAGGGGAAAAAGAAAAAGGGATGAGGAGGAGGAGGAGGAGGAGAGGAGGGAGAGGAGGAGGAGGAGGAGGACGGGGAGGAGGAGGACGAGGAGTAGAGGGAGGAGGAGGAGGAGGAGGAGGAGGAGGAGGAGGAGGAGGACGGAGGCGGCGGCCCGGCAGCATCGGCGGCAGCGTGCGTGCGGCGGCGGCAGCGGCGGCAGCGGCCGGCGGCGGAGGAGGCGGCCGGCCGAGCTGCGGCTGCGGCGGCCGGCGGCGGAGGCAGCGGAGGCGGACGGCCGGCGCGCGCGCGGATGCAGCGGATGTGTAGAAAAAGGTGGAGGAGGAGGGAGGAGGAAAAAGAGGTGGAGGAGGAGGTTTCATATTTAGGTTTAGTCAGAGATTAGAAATGGAGAATGAGATGAAAGCAAAGATGGAGAACCTAGCGACGAATCCTGGTTAGGAGGAACTCGTGGAAGGTCAAGGAGGGAATGGAGACAAAGAGCGAGACAGGAACGGCGGTGAGGAAATAGAAAATGGCGTGGATGATAAGGTCCACACAGGGTTGAACATCACTAGAGAGAAGAAGCACGTTTGTTTTCCACAGTACGCACACGCTTCGCTTCATCACCTCCTTCCTCTCCTCATCTATGAATCAACCATGCCCTTCCCCGTCATCTCTCATTCTTTCTATGCCTTTATGCAGTTGACTTGCTTTCATGTAGTCCTTTTCCTTTTTTTTAATTAGCAGACAAAGTACTCTTCCTCAGCTTTGTAGCACCAGCGATCCGGGGAAAAGCCCCTTGTGCAGTCACACGCAAGGTTCAGAGCCCGACTCACGTATTCACGCATGGGTCAATAAGATGAGAAAAGTAAAGGAAAGTTTTCCCATTCAGTGAGCGCTAGAACTCGGAGGCTCGTTGAACTGTGACGAGTCATTGAGTACAAGGCGTGAAGACGTTAGACGATCCGTCCTCGAATACGATGGTGCAATGCATGTCATTGACATTCCTCTCCGTTCTCACGCGGCGTCTCAGTGGGTTGCCGTCGATTTGAACGAATATTAGGCACCTTTTCCTCCCCGTCAGCGTCGGAGGAACGTATTTTTGAAGAAAAAGCATTAGTGTACACTCCTCTCACCCCCAACCCAAATCAAGATGAAGAGAAAAAATAAAAAAATAAAAGGTCGTTGTACCTCGATACCTTTCGCGTTTCTGCTCCAGTGAATGCAATAGGAAGTCAACTCGCAGATGCTTTGGAGACGTCTCGTCGTATGGAGAAACCCGAGCCGAGGCGGAAATTGCCGAGCTGGAGGTGCCCCGAAGGCATCGTCGGCTCGTGTGCCGTCCACGGGACTTCCCCGGCCTGGGAGTGCGCTCGATCATCACTAACTTGCCTATTCATAGAAACCTGTTCTAGGAGACCATTTTCTACTTGATGTTCCATTCTCGTGGTCTGGACGCCAAAGTATTGGGCAGATACATGAAGAGGAGGACGAGGTGGACAAGGAGGCGAGAGACAGGTGGGCTGTGACAGCAACAGCATGGCACACGGCCGTGGGAATCCAGCTTTTACTAAGCCATATGGCGCATTAATCGAGTGATACCATCATCACTCCAGCGGAAGCGGTGTCGTTCGAAGAAAAGGAAAGGGATTCCGGGGTAATAAATGCAAAGACGTCTTTGATAGGTTTCATGGAGAGATAAGCTCCGCTAGAAAGATGTTCTACCTTGGTCATTGACTCCATGGCCATCAGAAGGCGATGAGCTGTCGTAACCATCACGTACGATGATAATGACCTGGTGCGAGGATTATTATTCGAAATAGCCCTCTTTAAATGATGATAAACCATTCTATCTCTTTCTGCGCCTGTCTGTCTGTCTGTCTGTCTGTCTGTCTGTCTGTCTGTCTGTCTGTCTGTCTGTCTGTCTGTCTGTCTGTCTGTCTGTCTGTCTGTCTGTCTGTCTGTCTGTCTGTCTGTCTGTCTGTCTGTCTCTGTGTATCTGGGTCTTTGTCTGTCTGTCTGTCTGTCTGTCTGTCTGTCTGTCTGTCTGTCTGTCTGTCTGTCTGTCGGTCTGTCTGTCTGTCTATCTGTCTGTCTGTCTGTCTGTCTGTCTGTCTGTCTGTCTGTCTGTCTGTCTGTCTGTCTGTCTGTCTGTCTGTCTGTCTGTCTCTGTCTGTGTCTGTGTGTGTCTTTGTGTGTGTGTCTCTCTCTCTCTCTCTCTATCTGTCTTTCTGTCTCTCTGTCTCTGTCTGTTTCTGTCTCTCTCTCTCTCTCTCTCTCTCTCTCTCTCTCTCTCTCTCTCTCTCTCTCCAATCCTCATTGGCAAACAGTATACGGATATCCTGGGCAGTCATGGTCCTATCTGTGAAAGCTGTTTGGATCCATTCCCTCTGCAAAGCTCTTCATTCCTGCGATAGTCCAACGCGAGTTGCACCCCTAATCCCTGGTGATAGTGCGATTGCGTACGAGTGACAATTCAGCCCTGGAGGTTTTTCCGAGGCAACCGCCACCCAGGGACGCAGCCTCTTTAGAGCCTGACATACCCCGCATGCCAGCATGGTGGACAAAAGCGGGTACTTCTCTCTGAAAGACGTCAGGAAACACCCTGGACCGCCCACCCTCCTTCAGCACTCTTCTCCACCCGGTTTCCACCCCACCCCCTTTCTGCCAAGCCATCCTCGGGCAAAGGTAGTTGTGGCCCGTGGGAGGGGGGGGGGGAGGGGGGTAGCGGGGCCGTCGGCGGTGGGTCAGTACCCCGCTGGGAGCCCTAATAGAGCCGGGGTGAGTGAAGAGACACTGCGCCTCTGTCGAGCTCTGGAAGAGCTTTTCTCTACTCTGGCAGGACCTCATAATCCCGACAAGGCATTCCCCGTTGCTCCCTGTCCGTCTGTCTGCCTGCCTGTCTGTCTCCACACACGAAGCAGGAGATGTGAGAGGACACTATCATGTGTGGTTACGAGAATCCCATGCCTCGCTTTGGTTGGGAAATGTTTCAAGGACTGTTTCAAACCTACGCGTGCTTGAGAAGTGTGCATGTGTGTGTACGTGTGCGTGAATGTGTGTGCGTGCGTGTGTGTATGTGTGTGTGTATGCGCGCGCGTGCGTGCGTGCGTGTGTATGTGGGTGTGTTTATGTGATAATGTTTGTTTTGTGTGACTCTGTGTGTGTGTGTGCTCGCGCGCGCGCGTGTGTGTACGTGTGTGTGCGTGTATGTGCGTGTGTGAGTGCGTGTATGTTTGTGTGTATGTGTATGTTCCACAAGCGATAATAGTGGAAGAGTCATGATGGACCTGGTCTCAACTTGTCGCAACAAATGAAAATGGAAAAGGCAAAAAGCAAACTTTGTTGCATGAGAAATGAAGGTAATTATCCATTCGTTCTGTTGAAATTTTGTGTTCTTTCTGTTGTTTTCGCATCTTTCACTTGTTGTGTTTGGGATTCAAATTTAGTCTTTCTGCATGAAAATTTCTTGAAAGATACACTCGCTGTGCTTGCAGATACTGGTTTAATCCATGTTGAATTGCATGACGTCGAGTCCACTTATTCATCGACACAGAGTAAACCAGACACACTCTCTCTCTCACTCTCTCTCTCTCTCTCTCTCTCTCTCTCTCTCTCTCTCTCTCTCTCTCTCTCTCTCTCTCTCACTCACTCACTCACTCACTCTCTCACTCACTCACACACACACACACACACACACACACACACACACACACACACACACACACACACACACGCACACACACACACATCACCATCAAACAACCACTTGTTAACTCAATATCAAGGACACACGTTATTTTCGGCTTCGCTTGACAGTTTTGACACGACCCCCGACACTGTAGTGCCTGCACAATAATACTCGCGAGTCGGCCCCGAACTGGCCTTTATTTCATCTGGACGACTTAGGCCCCCAATATACAGTGTTCCTTTGAGACGCAGGAAACGCATTCTGGGGAATGAATGTGTTGGGGGAATGGGACGGCGCTTAGCCCCCGGGAACATTGAGGGCCCACTTTGAAGTGTCAATTCGCAGAGGAGGCTTCTACGGGACCTCGCACCCCTCGTCGCCGTCAACCTTCCCTGGCTTCTCAATATTGAATATCTCCCCCCACACCCCCAACTCCCAATCCCAAGCTCGCCCAACCGCCCCAGCCCAACCCAGGAACCTTGTCCACCCCTTTTGCCCGACAGTGCCTGTCCCTAGGGTTGGGCAGACGTTGCCCCCCAGGCGTTTGTGACGACGTTATTATCCTGAGGGCAGGAGCCCGAGCCCGTTGCCCTCCGTAGAGAGGGCAGGGACACAGGTGCATGCCCGACCCCCCGGCGACCTGCCTTCTCTTTCCCCCGCCCTTCTCACCATGGGTTCCTTCACACAGGTCTCCCCCCTTCAGGGCCTCCATAAACCACGGTCCGTAGGCCCGAGCTGATCACTGGAATGATTTCCTCGTCAGCGCTTTCACCCAAACGTCTCGTGCGTTCTGTCGGGGTGGGGGATGGTCGTAATGGCTCGGAGATATGAAGGCTTGTGTAAATTGCTCCGAACTCTGTGTGTGCGTGTTTGGAAGTGGAGGTTTTGTTGGGAGCTGAGCTAGTGGAAACTGGGACGCTAGAACGTCACGTGGTCTTGGCATTGGGAACAGGTTCTTGCCCTCCACGGTGTCCCGCTGTGGAGACGTCCAGGCGCCTTCGATTGGATGCACGGCGCATGAACGCGATGTGTGTCTGGAGCCTCTGAGGTAGGCACGAAAAGCAGGGCTTTGAACGAAGGGGGAAACTGTCATTTTTACACACTTGAGTAACTCGATTAAATGAAACTTCTTACTTGTGGTATATTAATTAGGGCCGCTGCAGGGCTCCTCGGGTTCAATGAGACATTGCAAGCACGCACACATACACGCACTCGCACACAGTTGCACAGAGGCATACATGAACTCGCGCATGCACGCAGCGCACGTATGCCACATGCGTGCGCACATGCACGCATGCTCGCACACACACACACGCACACACACGCGCACGCACGCACGCACACACGCACACACACACACACACACGCGCGCGCGCACGCACACACACTCGTCGAGGAGTGGAAATTCCCTTTGCAGAGACGGCTGGTATCGCGCCCACTCTCGCTTTCCAAGCGGACTTTCACCTAGGTGGGGAATCCCTGGCCAGGGTTAGCCAAGCGGGACGGGGGTCTAGACAAATCGCCGGGGCTGTCAATGCGACACATAGCGTCTGGGCTGCTGCTACGCTTGTTACGATTCACTGCCTAACTAAGTAGACCACTTCCGCCGCGGTGGCAAAAGTCTTTAGTCATCGCACGAAGGTCTGGGTTGTTTTGATTCGAGACCAGCCAAGCATGGCAGCCACGAGCTGCGAGAGCGTGTAGAGTCCGCACCTCCGACGGAGCGGAGCAGGCAGGCAAGGCTGGAGATGCGCATGCCTGCAGTGAAAGAGAGGGGACTCGGACGTGACTGGCCTTGCAAGGAGGTCTCGTGAACCTTGACTTCTTGACCCTGTGTGTGTGTGTGTGTGTGTGTGTGTGTGCGCGCGCTCGTGGGCGTGTATATGTGTGTGTTCATTTTTTTGTGATCAATCTAGCCCTCCAACGATACAGCTAGATTAGACTAGTAACATGTTGCAAAAGACATCTATGTCATCCATGAGGTCCACGAGCAGTAAATGTGTCCCTGCAATTCGACACAACAATGTTTGTTAGCAATAAGCCCGAGCGTTGTTCATTTAAAGTGTGCACGCAAGTCTGAGCTCTCTCTGGGAGAATTCGGTAAAAGGTTACTGCGTGAGTTGCTGAACTCCATACATGTGGATGACAACATGCACAAGTCGACTGCAGAAAGTCTTTCATGCCCGAAGGCATGGGCTTTTTTTTCAACCGGCGTCTTTTCATATCCTGCATTTTTGTCGTGTTTTTCCTGTCGTCAACGGCCCGGTGTTTCCGTCGAATCGTGGCATTTCACTCACCTGCGCGAGCTGGGTGATCGAGCTGATTGAGTGTGACTGTGGAGGGTCTCGTAGATGGGCGCACAGACGCTGTGAAGACGCACCTTTCAGATTGAATCTCAGCTCGGAGATGGACTCCATAATGTTAGCACCACCCTCGTCGACCTGGGAGTCTGGGTGACTGGAGGTGTGAGGTGTGGGATGGAGGTGCGGTGGAGGGGGAAATGTTCGCCATTATACCCCACTCCCTTCCACGACTTCAAAGCGGATCGAGGAAAACAAAAACAGCGTGGTCGCTATGGAGGGGTTCCTATCTGGACTTGATCAGAACTGGAACAGGATTAGCACGATAATGTCCAGGTGTTTTGGAGGTCCAAGGGAGGTGATTCCCGTGCAACTCTGTGGGACGCCATCCTTTTCGAACACCTTCATACTATGTCATCCCCCTCCCCCCCCCCCCCCCCCCCCCATCCCCACCCTCCCCTACTTCCTCACACCCCCATCCCAATTTTCTCTTAACCTGACCCTCCTCTGGGCTCAAAACGTTTCCTCCCCAAGTATTCTCTAATCCTCGCCTCAACCCCATTTTGCTCCCCTTACCAGAATTTCTACTCCACTCCCAAAACCCACCTTCAGGGAAACATCTGCAAATCGCCATCCATCTAAAGAGGAACGAAAACATTTTTGTGAGTTGAGGTATGCAAACCTTGTGTTGAGAAGGTTTGAGTGAGCGCATATGATGACAGAACTGTTGATAAAATGTAAAGTGGGCTTACATAATAACGCTGATTTTACCTTGCGAATGCTGCACAAGAATAATCTACTAAACTTGCTCGACATATTCACAGAATTTCGTTCCCAAGACTTCCGCTAGGTGTGAACAGGTGTGGAGTGGCCAGGAAGTGGGATCCATGAGTATGGCAATCTCTTTTATGTAAACAGAATTCGAGGGCGGCCCCATGTCTACTATAGTCAATTTTCGACCACAGCTGCAGCAAGATCTGGTTGTACGACCAGCTCAGAAGTGACGAAACGTACTGTACGACAGAAAGGATGTCTACTCATCCTGCTCTCTACTGACCAGACTTATCATAACCACCGAGGAGGGGGGACGGGAAATAGGGGTGGGGCGAGGTCAGGTGGGCACGAGATAGGTAAGGACAGCGGCGTCGACGGAGGCAACCCCTGGGGGTCGGGCCAGCAGATGGAAGGGGAAGGTCGGTGGGAAAGGTGGGGGAAGGGGAGGGACGAGAAATTGCTAGCTAGATGCCATCACCCTGCTTTCGTTCCACCTTTTTATTATGGCCGCCTCAGGCAAGTGGGCTGACAGATATAAAAGATAGAGGCCATGATGAATGCGCTGTCTAGCGAGCAGTTTTTCTGTGAAGCAAGGGGCCGTTCCCTCCACTTCTGACTTCCTCCTGTCATTCGCAGTCCCCGGCTTCTCGCCCGCCCTCCTCCTCCGTGATCCTCTCTCTCTCTCTCTCTCTCTCTCTCTCTCTCTCTCTCTCTCTCTCTCTCTCTCTCTCTCTCTCTCTCTCTCTCTCTCTCTCCCCTTGTCCTTCGTTCTCTCTTTTCCTCCTTCCCACCCTCTCCTTCCCACATATTTTCCCTCTCCCACCTTCTCCTTTCCCCTCTTTCCCTTCTTTCCTCCCTCTCCCCTCTTTCCCTTCTTTCCTCCCTCTCCTTCTTCTCTGCTTCCTCCCTGGACCGACAGGATGACAGAACAGATCTCTTTACGTAACACAATCCCTGGGTGGATAGCCAAAGGACGTCGGGATACGTCTTACACAGAGCAGAGCGGAGCAGGGTTTCGCGCTGGAATAAAAGGGCGACCCAGGGGGGACAGGGGAGCAGTAAACAGGCAGCCTGCTCCCCAAGACGTAGTCCCCCTTCCCTGAATAAAGATTAGTGGCTGTGGCTCCATTTTCGCCCAGTCGACATGGCGCGGTATTGTCTAGCAATGGCGGCTCCCGTGTGGGAGATGAGGACATTCCACAGAAGATCTCTCTCTCTCTCTCTCTCTCTCTCTCTCTCTCTCTCTCTCTCTCTCTCTCTCTCTCTTCTTCTTCTTCTTCTTCTTCTTCCTCTTCTTCTTCCTCTTCACGGAGTAAAGGCTAGTATATCAATGATTACAAACCCCTTAAAGTTAGCATTTGTGAGTACGAATGAGTTTTGAATTCATCGACGAACCTCATACACAAACGAGCATATGCTTTTCTGCAATTTGGGAAATCGTGTGACGCGTTCACGAATAAGTATTATCTTACCGCTGTACTGGTTTGATTGACTTTCATGGTGATTATTTTCCTTTTTATTAT
The DNA here is from genome assembly GCA_034096865.1 of Theodoxus fluviatilis. Lineage (NCBI taxonomy): Eukaryota > Metazoa > Mollusca > Gastropoda > Cycloneritida > Neritidae > Theodoxus > Theodoxus fluviatilis. The sequence continues at coordinate 27,357 of JAWQFJ010029708.1, read as the reverse complement.
TCCGCGACATCACTGTTTGTTTCAATACAGAATTCAGCATCTGGGCAGGACTTTCGAATCAAGGCACGCATGTCAAAGCAGTTGCTAGGCAACGTCTGAGTGGCTGTTTGGCTTCATCGTCTGCCTGCAATAGTACCTGACGGTTTTTTAAAGATTAATTTGTTATCAATTGTTTTCGGTTGAATTGGGCGGAAACTCTAGATACTCAAATGGGTTTATATACACAGACTGTCACCTTCATAAGACGGGTAACGCACAAGCACAACAAAAGCAGTCTCACTAACGTCCACAGCCACACATCAGTAATTTCATATAGACATTTGGAATAAATTCGCAGGAGTTTAAACAGGCATAAATTGTCTCGGCGTGACGATCATAAACTGTATTTCTGGACACATTCAGGGCAGCGTTGGAGATGCAAACTGGTTCATGGTTGAGAGACAGATGTTGGGTTTATTTCTCAATCATCAGGGCGGCTCTCATTCTTGTTTGTCGCACAATGTTTTCTCAGTCACCATTGTTAAAGAGCAGTTCACCATTGTGACGTAGCTCTCCCCCTTGAATTGCATAGTTTGTAATAATGGACAGCAGTTGGTCGCATCCCAGGTTATGTTGTTGCGTGGCAGTGGGGACTATAGCAGAGAGAGAGAGAGAGAGAGAGAGAGAGAGAGAGAGAACGGCATTAAGGGCTTAGTGTATGTAACATTCTGGGTTTCATGTCGATTATCAGAATCTTTAACACTAGAAGACGCCATTGGAGAATGAGGCGACGCTGTCTCTAGAATGCGAATGGTCGTGCTCGAGAGATACCTGTCTCTATAGCGATGTTTCAGTTTCTCTACAGGTGAGTAAACGGTGTCTCTTCCTGGCGTGCACACTGGATGGTCATCTGAACCGTCTGCTGTGTTCACATTACTCATGTATGCAAATCAGGTTTTTGTGTAGGCTACAGCTGTCCCAGCCGTACAATTGGAGCGCACCGTGCAGCCGCGTCGGAAATTGTAGGGCTACTTATCTTTACATGGATGCTGCACTGTCTCTGTACTGCAGGAGACTCTTTTGAAGCTCCAGGATTTTGACAAGTCTTCAAATTTTTCTCCAAATCAATTGTTGCGTATAAATATGCCTCACAAATTATGTGTTCTGCAAGATTCTGGGTATAGGGTGTGTGGTATTGACCCCGAGTATGAATACTGCGTTTCCTTGCTTTGCTGATCCAGTTTTGTGACAGTTCTTTCGTCTCCAGTGACAAAGATCTGTGCTAGTGCTTGCAACCATCAGTCAGGAAGCAACGTGTGTATAGAGTTACACAGGCAATATCCATGCAGATGATTGGATCTCATGCAGAGCGATGGTCGGATTTCCTCGTGTCTTTTACCATTGTAGCAATTGTCTGCTATCCCAACCTAGATCTGGGCAATGCTGTCTCACATGAGACGAGCTGTTTTTCCTCGTCGCTGAAATTTAGTGGAACATTGGACCACGCAGTGCACAGCATGTGTTCCTCAGATACTTTGTTCAAAGAAACGTTGGGACTTTCTACTCATATACACATGAATACGGAACTCACAGAAATAGTCTTACGGATACTTGCATGAGTACAAACATGTACACTTGTACACGCGCGATTGCGCGTACACACACAAACACACGCACGCACACATTCATATACACATTCACATATAGTCACATGAGCATGCATGCACGCTCAAACACGCACTCACGTACGCTTGCGCTAATGTGCACACACACACACACACACACACACACACACACACACACACACACAAACACACTCTCACACACACACTGTACAACAGAGATTCCGAGTCCAACAGCACACTGTAGACAAGTCGAGTCTAATTTAGCTTTTTTCGTAAGCGGGAAATCCCACATCTCGTACCACAAGATCTCCCCTGCCCTCCTTCCCTTACTTCCCCACTGCTTCTCACCCCACCCCCACCTCCCTCCCTCTGCCCCAGGGACGAATTTCGGACACGAGCACATGTCGTCGGGCTTGATTTGCCAACCGTGTCCTCCCCCACGATGTATCCAGGTTGCCCGACCCCACCCCCCAAATCTTCTTGCCCCCTGTGTGTGGCCTCCTGTCTCTCGCTACGGATGGTGGCGCACGGGTCGGGAATCTCGTCGTGCTTAGGAGTGCAGGAAATGCTGTGGGAAGCCTCGCCAGCCGCCAGTGTCATGGCCACGTTCACGGAAGCTGAAATGGGAAACAAACTGCGCATGCGAGGTCAAAGCTGGGTTTCCCCCTTGAAGTGAAGACACAGACAGAAAGCATTCTACCACCTTCACCGACGTTCGAGTGTTTGACGTGCTGTCGTCCCTTGCTCTGCTTGAGCAAAGAGAGCGCTGAAGCCAACTGTGTAGTACGCAGTCAGACTCTGTGGCTGCTTGCAAGGACGTGGATTCCTGGTGCTCGGCGGACTAAAGCTTGAAAGTTGCAGATAATAAAATCGAGACGTTGGCAGAGATGACGTCTGTTCAAAACAAGAAAACGGAATAATTTGTTCGTTTCGGCCTTTGATCATTTACAAAGTGGTAATTAGAACCACAGTATGAAGAGACGTTTTTAGCCGAAGCAAACACGACATTGACACAAACACATGAAGTCAGATTTTGATATCAAGACTTGTCACAAGTCTTGCAATGAACAAGACAATGAATGAATTCATCCTCCATTCTGAATCCATCCATCCATCCATCCATCCATCCATCCATCCATCCATCCATCCATCCATCCATCCATCCATCCATCCATCCATCCATCCATCCATCCATCCATCCATCCATCCATCCATCCATCTATCCCCTCCTCCTCCTCGTCGTCGTCGTCATCATCATCCATCGTCGTCGTCGTCATCATCTTACGTCGTCGTCGTCATACATCATCGTCATCGTCATATCATCATGTAAGTTTCGTTTCACCCATTCCCGCTTCACTGGCTACAACTGTGTCCTCTGTTGATCCGCCCGCCATCGTCGTGTCAGTCTGTGCGGTCATGCCCAGGGAGCGAAATTGCTCGTGCAGCAGAACCAGAGAAGTACGGAAAAGACTGCAGCAAATCCGAGCCTCGTCATCAACATCGGCAGTGGCGCTTGAGACGTGACTGGTGGATAGGAACAGATCGGTGACGGTTTTTTCTGGAATAAGTCTGTGTAGCGCGATACACGGAGCATTTTGCAAGTGCGTCCGTACGGATACTTTCGCTGCAGAGTAGATATCTTCCAGTGTTTTTCCTGTCTACATCACGCTGAATCGCAGCCCGCTACAACTTCCTGTACTTAAGCTGCGGATTAGGACTAATCCTTTCTCCTCCTTTCACAAAACCAAGACCATCTTTGCTGGAAGGCAGATATTTGCAGGAACAAAGAAGCCTGTAGTGGGGATAAAGCGCAGAGGTAAGACGGAAGTGACGCAGTCTGTCAATCAATTCTGAAACAGGGCCTCGGCAGACGTGCTGAAAACGTCATGCTCAGACTTAGAATGCCTGGAGCGTTCAAACACTACGAAGCCTTCAGGGAGATTACAAGAGCCCTGCCCCATGGCACTCCCACTAGACGACAGTAACCGTGCCATGGGGCAATTTATTTTGACACTGTCCAAAGGAAAATCATGCACATTCATCGGCTGTAGAAGATTAATAAGTTTTCTTTTCACACTATAGCTCGTGGTGACGTTCTTGCTGTTCGGCATGAAGAGCATCCTATCCCCTGGGACCTTCTCTTATTGTCACCCATCTGATGAAAAAAACTGTTGTTCCCTAAAATCATCCCCCTGTGGGATGGGGATAAGAATAGACCTAGCGCGTCTCTCTACGCGATAGGTAGTAGGCGAATAACTAGGGCAGTTCAGACGACTTGCTCTTAGGCCTACTCTAACCAGCTCTAGTGATACTGTACATGTAATTAACCGCCTTAACATAGTCTGTAAAGTCTGATAAGCCTTTCACTTCATTCATTCGTTCGTTACCTTACGCGCTCCATATGCTAATCATCGCCCAAACCAGACCAGACCCGTCCGTCACTAGCTCAGATTCCGTGTAGTCTCCGACGTGGTGCAGATATACGAGGCAAACATTGGGCAACATGCGTTCAGAGAGCGACGCTGGCCAACACTCTAGTGGCCATCAAAGACTCTTGATGTTCGTATAGAGAGTCGTCTTAGGTCATCTCAGACCCGGGCCTCCACGCGAGAGGAAGGACTGCCTTTGAAAACCCTGTCTGGTTATCGATGTTATGGCTTTGACGAGATGGTGAAAAGGCTCGGTCAACACTCGGCTGCGGGTTGGGACATTTAAACTCGTGCAGTTCCGGATTTGTGCGTCAGGAGGGAGCATTGTCCTGCCCTTAGAGATCCCTGCAGCACCCCTCTCTGTGGGTTCGAGGTATCTGACGAAGTGGTCGTGAATGGAAATGTAAGGAGAAGTGACGTTTTGCGCATCTACCTCGTTGTTTGTATTGTCTGCGTCATGTAGTTTCGACACACCGATCTCTTAAGAGAAAACAGACGGCAGTTAACGTGTCAGCGACAAGTTGCAGGGGCATGGAACAAACATTAGGAACACTTGCTTAAAAACTTGACTTGTAAAGTTAGTTTCAGCGTATCCTTTTTTCATTTATGCTTTCGCTTCTTTGGATGTTCTCGCTAACTACGGAAGTCGAGTGGTTCACGACGCGATTACAAATGGAGACACGATTTTGGTATAAGTTACTTTGTCGTGTAGGACTGATCTATGATACGTTTGATCCTGCCTAAACTCCGTATTGGACGCCGAGTATTCGATTAGTCATGGAGATAGTTTCTTTGCCATTTCTCCACAACGCCATGCGTGTGCT
>JAWQFJ010029708.1:10000-12500 GCA_034096865.1 Theodoxus fluviatilis | reverse complement strand
GAGTGAAGTGCCTTATTGGAATATGGTATCCTTCCTGTCTTGCCCAGGTCAGATAGCCATGGGATGGAGAATTAGTCGGATTTGATCTGGAGTAAACTGCTTTGCTTTGACCATATGGGAGAAGTGCTGAAAAAGTTAACGTATACATGACTTCCAAAGATCGATGTCAGTGCTCTAGGCGTCATCTGTCTAAGATCTAAAAAGAAATATGATGTATATGTTGCAAATGTTCATGAAAAATGTTCACGTTAGTGTGCGCGCTCTCAGTTATGCAGAAGCAAACCTGTTTGCAGGGGAGGGGGGAGGAGGGGAGCGGGGCTGGGGAGGGGGGCGGAGGGGCTGGAGGAGGGCTGGGAGAGATCAGAGAGACAACGACAAAAAGGATGAGAAGAGGGAGTAGGATGAGACGGATACTGGACCATAGAGACATAAATGGAAAGACCGTCACCAGACATTTGTCATCTTGCTTCAGGTCCGGCATAACCGGAATGACGTCACACTTTCCAGTATCGTCATTTACCACACACCTTCCCAGCTTGATCGTTACTCACACCTCCTTCAAAGTACTGCACTTCCTTCTGACAAAAAAAAACAACAAAGCGTTTTAGTGGCACTGGCAGGATTTCAGCAGGAGCATTACACGGTGACAACCACTTCTGCGGAGATATCGGGATCTCGACAAACAGTACTGCACATCTATATCCGCATTGATAGAAAGACCCATGATTTGAAATACACCACTGCACACCTATAGCCAGTTTGGTAATGGACCAGGACTTGGACAGGCGGCACTCTACCCTGAATCGCCGAAGGCATCCCAAACACGCGCTAAAACATTCTCATAGCGCCCCCTACCGAGGACGGGGGGGGGGGGGGGGGGGACGAGGGAGCCTCAGGGACGACAACTCCTGCCTTGCTGCCTGCTGTCCAGGGGCGTGGAGGAGGATGACATCGTGATGTACGAGGTGTTTCAGTCAGTCCTGGGAGGGGGAGGAGGAGGAGGAAAAGGAGGGGGGCAGTGGGAGTTGAGGGGTGGGGGTGGGGGGGATGCGGAGATGGAAGATGAGCGAGAAAGGAAGGGGGTGGAAATGAGCAGAGGTTCCGTTAGAGGTGACGGGACGTCTTGTTCGTGGACATCTAATTTGTCAAAAGTGGTGTGTGTGTGTGTGTGTGTGTGTGTGTGTGTGTGTGTGTGTGTGTGTGTTTGTGTGTGTGTTTGTGTGTGTGTTGTGTGTGTGTGTGTTTGTGTGTGTGTGTGTGTTGTGTGTGTGTGTGTGTGTTTGTGTGTGTGTGTGTGTGTGTGTGTGCGTGTGTGTGTGTGTGTGTGTTTGTGTGTGTGTGTGTGTGTGTGTGTGTGTGTGTGTGTGTGTGTGTGTGTGTGTGTGTGTGTGCGTGTGTGTGCATGTATGATGTTTTGTTTCAGGCGTATATACATGTATGTGACAAAATAGAGCTCCAAAGTAATGAGCCAATACCTTAAAAGTGCGGAGGTCACACTGAAGTTGTACAAAGAAGTGAGAGCGATGAGGATGCAATGCAGTAGCGCTGAGATAACCAAGGAACAAGGCAGCCATTATTTAACTATGGGATAGTAAGAATGAAGCTGAGCTTTTTCAGTGTTGCCTCCATTTACGTATGTTATTGTGCTATCCTGTGCAATTACCTTTTTCGTTTGACAGTTATGGGGCGCGTTTGTTTGCCCACAAATCTCGTGATTCTCCCTGAATGGCTAGTCGAGGTCGTGTGAGACGCTCCTACAGCTTGAAAAATGGCCAATCATCTCGCAAGACGGAAGAACATGGCAGCGTCCTGGTGCCAGAGTCGCTAAAGAAGTTGCAGATAGACGAAATAACTGACGATTCAGAAATCACATCAGTTTTTCACTTAATAGAACACACCAATTGAGGGAGCTCCGAACCTCCCTCGGCCTCCCGCCTTCACAGCGAGTGCGTCCTTATGAGCGAGGAACGTAGGCAATGCCTAGCCCTCGCAATTCTCTCGAACTTTTGGGCCAAACAAACGCGCCCATGTTTTACGTCATGGATTGTAGATTCTCATCAACCGTGACGTCATGGTGTGCGACAACTACTAATTTGTCATCTGCATGTACGCGAATTCGAAAACGATTTGGTGGGTGACAGGAAATGGGAGTGTGCCCTAAATGAGACAGCCAGGCTGTCATCGGTGGATGATGTGTGTCACGTCTGCACCAACCCATTAACTACAGTATGGCTTTGTGAATGTAGATCTTAGATCCCGAGGGCAAGATCGCTTGCGTGTACGAGGAAAAGCTGGAGCGAGAACCTGTGTCAAGCCTCAGTAAAGAGACAAAAAGCTGGAGACCGCTTAAATATTGCCTGAAGCAGGCTGAAATGAAGACAACCAAAAAACACGAACCATTTCAAAAGATTCATGTCGAGCCAGAAGGCTTTGATCACCCTGCCTGTTTGGATGGACAGGCGCAAAACAGGACAGATTCAGGAGGGTCCTCGGAGTCAGC
>JAWQFJ010029708.1:0-5000 GCA_034096865.1 Theodoxus fluviatilis | reverse complement strand
AACCTTTCGGAAATGCCTGCGCGCATGCGTCCGTGCCGGATTTGAGTGATAGCCTATCATGAAGGGTAATTTCGGACAATTTTCTCCGAGATTTTGACATAAAACTTGCTCGCTTTTATTGATTTGTGTTGGCTTACGACAGTGAAGTATTAATCGTTGGTTGACTTGGAAAAGGAAAACGAGAGAATGGAAATGCTGAGCTTCCCTGGGACATTCCTGGAATGCATTGATGCTGTTTACCATTTCAGGGAACATGAGTCAACACTGAGTATAGGTGACAACCTGTGAATATAGATCAAAGCTGCCTGGGAGCTGATATGCATGAACAGATGTCTGATCGAATGGTAATTACGTATTATCGAGGCAATCCATTGTTATGCATCGAGAGATCGGTGACACGAGATGTCAGACATGGCCGCTGTTTGAAGGCTTTTAGTTTTTTCTCCGATGTTTCTTTCAGTCCACCCTTCTTTGGTGTTATGTGCTAATTATGGAGGAGTTTTTAAGAGGGTGTCAGTGTCTGTGCAGTTAGGGACGAGGAAAATGAACGATCTTAAGCTGCCACCTCTCTTCCATACCAGTTGTTTCTCGATTGGCTTTTCTGTGCTTGCTTGTGAATGTTGTCGTGTGGCTTTACATATCATCTTCTCCCAAATATGTGTAACATGACTTCTAGATTCGCCCATCTATCCACCCACCCATCCACCCATCAATCGATTCATTCAAGTATACTTCATCCATCTAGGCACGCGTGCACCCAACTGGTTGTTCAATCATTTTCCCTCCATCTACCAAACCACTCATTCATCCATCTGTCAATCCATCTGCCTGTCCGTCAGTCTATCCAACCATTCATTCACACAACCATCTTTCCACCTATGAAGTTATTGCATCCATCCGCGCATTCACGTATCCAAGAGGAGTGCACAGCGAGGCGTGCATGCCCCCCAATAGCGCTCTGCCTGTGCGAACGTGCAGCAAGCCTGGGCGGAAGCAGAAGCCTTACACGCATGCGCGGTCGAGCCCTGTGAGGCCACCAATGGAGCTAGGACAATGGCGGCGACCGTTTATCATCGATCTTCACCACGTTTATGGAGTTCGCAGGAAAATTGACATCGCGATTGCATCTAGGTTTTCGGCGGCAGAATAATCTCCTCTTACGTTTCTATATGCTCCCCGCCTGCCCTTTCATGTCGTCGACGAATGAAGACAGAGAGATAAGTTCCAAATAGACGAAAGATGGCGATAAAAAGAGGATTGGAGAAGATGAAAAACAAGACGAAGGCAGGACAAGGAGTGGGAAAAAGAAAAAAGTAGGAGTGTCAGGTGTGTGAATGTATAAAAGGAAAGATGTGTTTCATTGTAAGCAACTAGGTCACTTTTGCCATAATAGCGTCCAGCCACCTTTGCATCCGTGTGGCTTTTTTCCTTGCGTTTACCTGAGATCCCGTCTCCCGTCCGACCTTCCCCTTTTCTTTATACCTCTCTCTCCTGTTTCTCTTCCTTCTCTGTCTCTCCCTTCTTCTTTCCTTGCTCCTCTATTCCTTCCTGGGGCCTGTCTCGCAAGGCTGCCTCTTTTCACGGTCTGTTATCTGATTGCTTCGTCACGACGTTTTGCTTTGTCATTCAACGGGCGTACAACAGCAAAGCGTAATGTTGCCCGAGCCCCGTGTTCTGTCAATCTGTTCCATCTCCTCTGGCCACGGTGTACCATCCTATCGCCCTACCCCTCCAGCCGCCCTCCCTCATTTACCCCTACTCCAGACACCATCCACCCTTATTTATCCCTTTCGCGTATCTGTGTCTACCCTAGATACCACCTACTTTCATTTCACCTTGCCTCAGATACCAGCCACCTTCGTCTACGGTAGCAGTAGCTACCAACTGTTTCTTGTTTGTTCTTTAGCAGCCATATATACCCTTCTAAGGAAAAACGTCCGACCAGTCACTGACACACTTGTTTCCCACACCCGTCACCATGATCTTTTCTGCTTTCCCGACTCAAATTTGTCTGTCCTACCTCTCTCTCATTTCGTCCTCCAGACGAGACAGATTTTGTCCCTCACTCCAACTGTCTTCTCCTCTCTCCACTTGCACACCCACACACTCTTTCCACCCACGCACCTACCCACCCTCCCACCCTTCTCCCTGACGACGCTGGCCTTTGCATACACTTGGCTGCCACCGACTCCAACAGCTTCTTCTCCTCCGCCCACCTTCGCTCTTCTTCAGTTACTACCCTTTTTTCATCCCATCTTTCCCGCGCCTCAGATATCGCCCATCGTAATTTTGAGCGCATTCACACCTCAGCTTTGCTTCGACGCATGTCCAGGCGTTTTTTATGACTCTCAATAGCCGCGCAACGAGCTCTTGCAGCCTCATCTCCAAAGCGTCAGCGGGCCACGACGCCTTTCTGGAAAACATCTTTTGTCCTGCATTGAACTCAACATCCTGGTCAGGTTGCAGCACCAGCGAGATAGAAATACCTCTTGCCTGTCTGTCTCCCTCTACCTGCTCTACCCATCTCCACCCGAGGGGTTCTGCATCATCCCCTGGAATTTGGAGCTCGACGGTTGTCCTCCTGGCAATTTTGTTGCATCGCCATTGAGTCTGCAGGAAAGCTTCTCCCAGCTCTCATCATCTCCCCTCTGCAACCCAAGCCTGACGAGATCCTGGGTCACCCTGTTACGTACTGGTGTAGCTTGCGATGTCGATGACCTTTCAGATGCCCTTTGAAAATGAGAGCCTCGAGGCGGTGTGGCGTGGAAGTGACAGTCCCAGTCGATGTCCTCCATCTTGCCTTTGCTTATTCCCTGGATGCAGTGTCTGCATGCTTTTGGTAGTGGGGTATCTGTGCTTACGTGAATGCGTGTAAAGGTGTGCGTGCACATGTGAAATAGGAAGTTTACGAATCCGTCCTTCCGTCTGTCGATCTTTCGATGCGTCTCTCGTTTCTTCAGTCAGTCACTTCTTCTTTCTGCCCGCCCGTCCTTCAGTCTGTCTATCAGTCAGTCCACTAGTCTGTTAGCCATTCTGTCTATCACTCTTTCTTCGTCTGTACTGATTTTTTTCCTTCCCATTCTTCACGTTCTTCCCTCATTTTGTATGTTCTTCAAACTGTGAATAGCCCACGGTGGACACATCCATAGTCCAGTCTTCAATTTGGTGGCGTTGCTGTAAAAGAACTGCTGACAAGAAGAGCTGTCAGGGACACCTCACCCTTGCCTGCTGAATCTGACCCGCTCTGGGCCCCTGGCCCCCCACAGGGCCAAGCCTACGCAACAATTTGGAAAACCTCGATGGGCGACAACAGGGCCCTGAGGCTAGGAAATGACAAAGGGATGAAAAGAGCCAGAACGGGTAGGTAGGGCAGCCATGAGAGGGTGATAAAAAAGCTTTAAGGGGTGGGGGGCAAGCACCCGTATGAGGACAGTGGCTACCCTAGAAATGTAGCTCTAGGGTTCACACAACGCTGTTCTTCTAAAGAGGGAAGCTTGTCGGAGTTCGTAAAAGCGTCATTTAGGCCGGATTTTTTACTGCAGCAATGAGGCGTTGTTTCGTTTTTGTATGGATCCAGACTTTCAGTCAGTTTATTAAAAAAATGCCCTAATGTAATGCTGCCTTGTTCTTTTCCACCCATGTTGATTTCAGTCCGTTCCGTTATGTCCGAATGTCATCAACGCTTGGAAATCGATAGGAAGAAATATGACATTGTAATATTGAAGCCATCTACCGAAAAAGGTTGTGAACGATTGTAGTCCTTCTTGCCGTGATGTTGTCAGGTTCGATCGTTTGTTTGTGCAGTGCAGACTTTGCCATTTTTCTATATAGCACAGAAAACCATGACACCTTTCAAATCGTGACTACGTAAAGAAAAAACTGAATATTGGATATGAATGCTGTGCCTGTCTTGGTGGTCCGCTCGAGTACCACAAAGAAATTGGAAGTGGGCCGTAACGGAGCCCACGCTGTGCAGGTGGTGAACCATTCATGAGTGAAAAATACTGGACGCAACGACGACGACGACGACGACGATGATGATGATGATGATGATGATGATGGTGGTGGTGGTGGTGGTGGTGGTGGTGGTGGTGGTGGTGGTGGGTGGTGGTGGTGGTGGTGGTGGTGGTGGTGGTGGTGGTGGTGGTAGTGGTGGTTGATTGAAGAAGAAGAAGAAGAAGAAGAAGAAGAAGAAGAAGAAGAAGAAGAAGAAGAAGGAGGAGGAGGAGGAGGAGGAGGAGGAGGAGGAGGAGGAGGAGGAGGAGGAGGAGGAGGAGGAGGAGGAGGAGGAGGAGGAGGAGGAGGAGGAGGAGGAGGAGGGAGGGGAAACTGGTGGGGGTGGTGATGATGGTGATGATGGTGATGATGATGATGATGACCATGACTACAATGACTACGACAACTACGACGAGTACGATGCTGCTGCTTATGACAATATGATGATGACAATGATGACGATCATAATGAGGATGACGATTTGATGTGTAGAAACTGTGTCAGGGCGACCTATGTTGACGAATTAACTCAATATAATATTCCTCATTTGATGCTGCAATGCGCGTATATATATTTACCAATGCAAAGTGACGCTGTTTTAATGATGCTCTATCACTGGGCTGATCTCATTTGCCGATAAAAACTATTCAACCATATAGCCAGCAACAAGAAGCGTTGCCTCTTCATACGAGGTTCTATCGTTAATGGGAAAATGCAAATACATGCAAGAGTAATATTTTAAATTAATAAATAAAAAAATCGGAGGACTGGCTCCACAGGATGCCCCGAGACAATGGCACTGTATTGAAGTCTTCCTCTCTGTTGGGTACGAAACGACCCGCGCTTTCGTCCCCCTTTCCCAACAGTGGCCCGACTCAATCTACGTGAGTACAAGGGTTGGGAAGGGAATGGGGTGGGTGATCCGAAATGAAGGGGAGGGAAGGGTATCCTGTGTCCCCTTCCTGGTCACCCATGCGTGACAGCCTCACCTTACTGGGGACAGC
>JAWQFJ010029706.1:50000-55000 GCA_034096865.1 Theodoxus fluviatilis | reverse complement strand
CGTGTACGCACACTTTTCCGTTTCCGGACAGTGAGAAGCACATTACAGGCACTGCCGTCTATGCACAGTAACCCAGTTGGCAAGGTCTTCGCCATTTTGGATCATCCGGGCCTCCGCGACTCGACGCGGCTAAGTACCTCCGGAGCTACATCGGCCACCCTCCTTGGGAGCGAGTGCCTCCTTGTGAGCGAGGCGCTGTAGGCAACGCCCTTGCCTCGCCTCGCGTTTCCTGCAATATTCTTGCAGGGTCCTAGCGTAAGTAACGCGCCCTTGAGTGTTTCTGTGGTGATGTGGGAAGAAATATAGCAGCTGTAGGAGTGGCAGTAATGGCAGTGATAGTAATGGTAGTGGTGGTGGTGGTAGTAGTTGCTGTTAGTTTAGTAGAAAGAGTAGAGATAGAATTATCAGGGATTGTGGTGGTACGATGAGAAGCAGTAGTGGTTGCAGTGGTGATAGTAGTTGCTGTAAGTATAGTAGAAAGAGTAGAGATAAAATTGTCAGGGATTGTGGTAGTACGATGAAAAGCAGTAGTGGTTGTAGTGGTGATAGTAGCTGCTGTAAGTATAGTAGAAAGAATAGAGATAGAATTATCAGGGATTGTGGTGGTACGATGAAAAGCAGTAGTGGTTGTAGTGGTGATAGTAGCTGCTGTAAGTATAGTAGAAAGAGTAGAGATAGAATTATCAGGGATTGTGGTGGTACGATGAAAAGCAGTAGTGGCTGTAGTGGTGGTAGTAGCTGCTGTAAGTATAGTAGAGAGGGTAGAGATAAAATTGTCAGGGATTGTGGTGGTACGATGAAAAGCAGTAGTGGTTGCAGTGGTGGTAGTAGCTGCTGTAAGTAGTAGTAGGAGGAGGAGTAGTAGTACTAGTAGTAGTAGTAGTAGTAGTAGTAGAAGTAGTAGTAGTAGTAGTAGTAGTAGGAGTAAGAGTAGTAGTAGTAGTAGTAGTAGTAGCAGCAGCAGCAGCAGCAGCGGCAGTGGTGGTGGTTGTGGTGATGGTGGTGGTGGTGGTAGCAGTAGCAGTGATGATGGTGGTATAGTGGTGGTGCATGGTAATGGTGGTAGAAAGTTATATTGATGGGGATGACAGGAGTTGGTAATGGTAGTAGTTAGTAGTAGTTGTAGTGGCAGCAGTAGAAGCAGCAAAAGCGGCATCAGTAGTAGTCGTAGTAGTTGTAGTAGCAGTATGTCTGTTTGCCTGCCTGCCTGCCTGTCTCTGTCTCTGTCTGTGTGTCTGTCTGTCTGTCTGTCTGTCTGTCTGTCTGTCTGTCTGTCTGTCTGTCTGTCTGTCTGTCTGTCTGTCTGTCTGTCTGTCTGTCTGTCTCTCTGTCTGTCTGTCTGGCTGGCTGGCTGGCTGGTTGGTTGGCTCTGGCTCTCGCTCCCCCCCCCCCCCCCCTTCTCCACCCCTCCCCTGCCTCCAATGGTGTACGAACCTTTCTCTCCGACAGTGGGACTCATCAAGGAACTAAATACGCACACCTGCAGGGGTGGACCAGATGCTCGGCATCCTCGAGTCTAGTGACGTCAGAGGAGCCAGCCTCTGCAGCAAATTACGAAGAGGTTTGCAGTGGTCATAATTATTTCCCTGACGTACGCAGTGGGTGTCGAGGATGAAGCTATTAGTTGCTCGTGAGGGACGCGGAAAAGGAAGAAAGAGGAGGAGGAGGGGGAGGAGGAGGAGGAGGAGGGGAGGGGGGAGATGAAGGGGGAGGAAGAGGAGGAGGAGGAAGAGGAGGAGGAGGAGGAGGAGGAGGAAGAGGAGGAGGAGGAGGAGGAGGAGGAGGAGGAGGAGGAGGAGGAGGAGGAGGAGGAGGAGGAGGAGGATCGATTAAATACTTCACAGTACAATTGAATACAATACAATGCAACTCAACACCATATAAACACGATACAACACAACAAATACAGTTCAACACAACAACCCCGAAGAATACAGAACAACAGACCGAATAGAAAACAAATAATGACTACAAGCCAACACAACAAAAATGAACAATGAAATCGGATGTGTGTTCCATACAGGAGAATGGGAGCAGATGGTTTAAAAAAAGCGTGACACCGCGTCGTTCTCATCTTGGGCAGGAAAAATCGTCTGCTTCGTCTGCCCAGTCTGCTACAGAACTCATGGTGAAGTGGGGGGGTGGGGGTGGGGGGGTGGGGGGGGGGTAAGGAGAATGTAATAATGGTGTGGATTTTGCTGAGTACTTTATCCTTGTACATAAACAGAAATGTGTCTTTCCGGTTGTGTGAAAATCAGAACGCCTGCGCATGTTTCCACTCTACTTCCGGCTGAAAATAGGTCAATGTACACGAGCAGGCGATTCAAAGTTCTGACATTATGAGCCGTTTCCCTCTGCCTCAGACTTCCGGTATCGCGTGGAAAAACATAGCATCGTGAAATAACGTAGGTCGCGTATTTCTGTTGGACGATATCAAGAACTACAGTAACATGCTTTCGCCAGATCTGAGAGAAAACATCCGTTTGGAATAGTTTTGTCGATCTTGAGCTTCAAGGACATTTTCTGATTGTATGGATATTTTTACATTTCAAATTCATTCAGTTTTTTTCTTTTACAGCTGAAAATTGTTTTCCCCTTATACTGTCATAATAGTGTAATGAATGAAAATCAAGTGGAATCCAATCAGAGTGAAGGGACACCCTTTTGGCGCCAAATACGTCACCGCATTTACAAATATCAACCAATGGGAATGCGCGAGCGACTTATTTTCACGACGTGAACATTTTTCAAGCGACAATCCTTGTCCCCTGTCTCTTATTCTATTGCTCCTTACTGGGGTTTTTGAAGGGGAGGTGGGTGGGAGTGGGGGGAGGGATCACAGGGGTAGGGAGGAGGTAAGGTGGGGGTGGGTGGGGGTGGGGTGGAGGAATGCAAGAAACGAGAGTCTACATTACTGGAAGACCGCAGACTGTCGCTCCCGCCTCTGCACAGAGCTTCGGGCCTAGCCTCTGCCTGCACGTGTGGGTCTTCAGAGAACTGTGAAAGCTTGATCTGACGCCTGCAGTCAGCAGTCCCGTCCCTCCTGTCACATATTGTCCTCCCACTCGCCCTGGCCAACCTTGTCACTCCATTTCGCTTCCTTTCCCCTTCATCTGTGAAGGGTTTTTCCCCCCCTCCCATCTTCTTGCTTGCGTTCGCTGCGGGCTAGCCGCTGCAGGTTTCGAAGCTGCGCTGATTTTAGAGCTTGTGTCTGGAGCGTTTTGCAGTCACATTGCCTCTCTCTCTCTCTCTCTCTCTCTCTCTCTCTCTCTCTCTCTCTCTCTCTCTCTCTCTCTCTCTCTCTCTCTCTCTCTCTCTCTCTCTCTCTCTCTCTCTCTCTCTTTCTCTCTCTCTCTCTCTCTCTCTCTCTCAGAAACAGAGAAGGCAAATACAACGTCCACATTAATCATCTCTCAGCACTGCATTACACGAACAAGGAAAAAGTCTGGGAGTTTTCTTGATAAAGACCGCATCCTCTGGGAATACAGACAATGCCCCCCACGGGGAGAGCTCTATGTTTGGACTGCCCACCACGAAGTCTAAAGAAAGCGAAGGCAAAGAAACTCGCCCATTAGCAGAGGCGTAATGAGCAAGCGCAGGCTCGCCAGCCATCGCTAATTGTGTCGGGATGAACCCTAGAAGCGAACGCCTGAAAAGCTTGCTGAGAATGATTGTCCCAGCATCAGCGAACCCGCGCTCATCCAGATATCTGCAGAAGATCGGCAACACGGAGCGCTGTCAATAAAAAGTGGTTCAACAAGATGGAAGAAATTGGAATACGCCACAAAGGAGGACATGATCGAAGAGGAGCATATTTTTCAAGACGACCAGTTGCCACGGAGCCGGGAGCGATTATTGACGTGGATTGTATATTTGCACTCCACCTGGAGCAAACCATTTTAGAATCCTGTCTGCGATAGAGATAAATACAGGACATGTAGAAACCAAAGTTATCTGTGTGTGTATGTGTTTGTGTGTGCGCAAGAAAAAAACACCACGCTCCTATTACGGTAATGAAGGGCTGACAGACGATTTGTATGGGCTCTGTGTTCGCCTTCTCTGTCTCCACTTCTTGTTGTGGACCCTCCAAACAAGGATCGATTCCCTGGGGCAGAGTTAGAATTCCCACAAGATTTATTTAAAAAAAAACTGTTTCAGGTTTTCTCCTTGTACCTGTGATGAAGGGCAGAGAGACAAGAGCTGCAGATTTCGTATTTGCCTTCTCTGTCTCTAATTCTGCTTGTGGGCCGTCCAAACATGGTTCTATTCCCTGGGGCAGTCAGGATTCCCAAAAGATCTGTTTTGTTTGTCTGCTTGTGTTGTTCGTTTGTTTGTTTGTTTTAAGAACTGTCTCAAGTTTTCTTCTTATCCCTGTAATGAGGGACTTAGAGACAATTTAAAGGACTTTGTGTTTGCCTTCTCTGTCATTAATTCTGGTTGTGGACTGTTCAAACATGGAATTGTTCTCTGGGGCAAAGTTAGAATTCCCAAAATAGATATGTATTTTTTAAATAACTGTCTCAAGTTTTCTCCTTTTCCTTGTAATGAAAGGCTGAGAAACAATAAACTTTGCATTTTCCTTCTCTGTCTTTAATTCTGATTGTGGGCCAACCAAACATGATCTATTCCCTGGGGTCAGAATTAGAACTCCCAGAAGATCAGATCTTCGTGAAGAACTGTCCCGGACCTTTTCCTCATCCCTGCAGAGCAGTGCTGAGGCCACTTTTATGGCCTCCCGTCTGAGAGCAACTGGCCATTACCTACCGTCCTTACTGTCTGAAGGCTTTCTTCACCTCGTCTCTCCGTACTGCCTAAGAATCTTTATGGCGTCTTGTCTTCCTCTCAAAAGACCGATGTCAGGCCGACAAAGATCTATTTGGGGATGACGAAGCTGATAAAAATGGTGCTCTAGTCTGGCCTGGCCTTTGCTCTTTGTTGTTTGATGCAATGTCTTGTCACCTCGTGCGTGGGATCAGAAGACACAGGCAGCTCACGTTATG
>JAWQFJ010029706.1:42500-45000 GCA_034096865.1 Theodoxus fluviatilis | reverse complement strand
CCCATGACTCCCCTTGCTGCTGGGAAGTAGATTGGGCGTCCTTTATGGAGATGGACTGACCCATGATTCCCCTTGCTGCTGGCAGCAGATTGGGCGTCCTTTATGGAGATGGACTGACCCATGATTCCCCTTGCTGCTGGCAGCAGATTGGGCGTCCTTTATGGAGATGGACTGGCCCATGATTCCCCTTGCTGCTGGGGAGTAGATTGGGCGTCCTTTATGAAGATGGACTGACCCATGTCTCCCCTTACTGCTGGCAGCAGATTGGGCGTCCTTTGTGGAGATGGACTGACCCATGTCTCCCCTTGCTGCTGGCAGCAGATTGGGCGTCCTTTATGGAGATGGACTGACCCATGATTCCCCTTGCTGCTGGCAGCAGATTGGGCGTCCTTTATGGAGATGGACTGGCCCATGACTCCCCTTGCTGCTGGCAGCAGATTGGGCGTCCTTTATGGAGATGGACTGACCCATGTCTCCCCTTGCTGCTGGCAGCAGATTGGGCGTCCTTTATGGAGATGGACTGACCCATGACTCCCCTTGCTGCTGGCAGCAGATTGGGCGTCCTTTATGGAGATGGACTGACCCATGATTCCCCTTGCTGCTGGGAAGTAGATTGGGCGTCCTTTATGGAGATGGACTGACCCATGATTCCCCTTGCTGCTGGCAGCAGATTGGGCGTCCTTTATGGAGATGGACTGGCCCATGATTCCCCTTGCTGCTGGGGAGTAGATTGGGCGTCCTTTATGAAGATGGACTGACCCATGTCCTTGCTGCTGGCAGCAGATTGGGCGTCCTTTATGGAGATGGACTGACCCATGACTCCCCTTACTGCTGGCAGCAGATTGGGCGTCCTTTATGGAGATGGACTGACCCATGACTCCCCTTGCTGCTGGCAGCAGATTGGGCGTCCTTTATGGAGATGGACTGACCCATGACTCCCCTTGCTGCTGGCAGCAGATTGGGCGTCCTTTATAAAGATGGACTGACCCATGACTCCCCTTGCTGCTGGCAGCAGATTGGGCGTCCTTTATGGAGATGGACTGACCCATGACTCCCCTTGCTGCTGGCAGCAGATTGGGCGTCCTTTATGGAGATGGACTGACCCATGACTCCCCTTGCTGCTGGCAGCAGATTGGGCGTCCTTTATGGAGATGGACTGACCCATGACTCCCCTTGCTGCTGGCAGCAGATTGGGCGTCCTTTATGGAGATGGACTGACCCATGACTCCCCTTGCTGCTGGCAGCAGATTGGGCGTCCTTTATGGAGATGGACTGACCCATGACCCCCCTTGCTGCTGGCAGCAGATTGGGCGTCCTTTATGGAGATGGACTGACCCATGACTCCCCTTACTGCTGGCAGCAGATTGGGCGTCCTTTGCGGAGATGAACTGACCCATGTCTCCCCTTACTGCTGGCAGCAGATTGGGCGTCCTTTGCGGAGATGGACTGACCCATGACTCCCCTTGCTGCTGGCAGCAGATTGGGCGTCCTTTATGGAGATGGACACGGAAAGACCACGGCGACGGATCGGCAGAAGCGAACAAAGCATCGAGACAGATCAATCTAATGCCATAGCATCTCGAAGACAGGAATCCTCGGTAGCCATGACCCTATCCAAACCCTGACTATGAAGACGGATTTCTCTGAGCTTCCTCCTCCCTTTGTCCTCGACCGCTCTAAATGTCGTGCTGTCCTTTTCCCCTCTGTCTCGTCATCTCTCCAGACGCGTCCGGACATCATCCAAAATGGCCGCCCGCTCAGAGGCCAAAGAGACGGCAGAGGAAGATGACGTTGCTCGTTCAGGATCTTGGGTTAGAAAAGGTCAGCGTGTCCAGAGGCCAGGAGGATTGGCCAGAGGCGATCTGTAGATCCGGCACGTTGATGATTACGCCGCGTGTCTCTTTCTTAGAGGAGATTCTGGTCGAATAGGTCTTGCCCGGCCGCTGAACTCACCCGAAGAAGTCTGACCTCAAAGACGAACATTTCCACGTGCCCCTGGGACGGGCTACTTAGCGTTCGAAAGCAGGAGGTAAACACGCGGGCAGAACATGCAAGAATAATCAAATCCTTGCCGCCGACACCTTCTGAAGATCACTCCCTGTTGGGCTGCGGCTCTCAGGAAATGTCTGCCTGTCGTTCGTAGGTCTTTGCCAACAAGGAGGAAGGAGTCAAGTTTTCTCTCATTCTGTGAACCCGAGTCACGTGATTCTGGCACAGTTCGCAATGAATGCGTAATATATAGACTTGACCCTTCGCATTACAGCAATGCGCCAAAAATAGTTCGTTCTGATACTAATTTTCTCTCCACTTTTTACAGAAATCATTCAGATGTCAAAACCTGTTTCATTTTCAACACAAACATTTTCTTTTATCGAATAAACGATTGCGTATTGCTTCAACAAGAGAAGGATAATAGTTTTGTGCGAAATAGTCTTCGAACTACTTTAACGGCCTATGTCAGGGAGCAGATCGGCTATCCCACAAGCCTCTCGTGTGACAT
>JAWQFJ010029706.1:37500-40000 GCA_034096865.1 Theodoxus fluviatilis | reverse complement strand
TCTTGAACGTCCAAAACTGAATGAAGCTAACTTCCCTTCCCTTCCAACTTATCTACAATGTCTACCAGTTCCTGGCAGCCTGTAGCGGTCCACAATAAGTAACCCGTGAAACAGTAACCGAAGTCATCGCAGAGTTATCTGCAGGGACGTGCTGAGAATTCCACTCTAAAAAGAGACGGCACCGCCACTCCGCTGCTGACTTGGCACGCCCGGGAGTTATGCTAAGATCCGGCCGGCGTAAAATATATCTTCGTTTTGTGACAAACTTTTCTCGGCGGTACTTGTACTCTCATGCACCTAACTGGCGCGTGATTCGGGTGTAATCTTTAGCTAAACGACGTTTATTGGCGCTGCTGAAATGGTCGATTACGGAAACTTCGGACCGTCGTTTAGCTTAAGATTACACCCGAATCACGCGCACCGGTACGGTGATGGAGTCGCAGTACCGCCGAGCAAGACGTTTGGTCACAAAACGCAGATATATTTACGCGGCCGGATCTAGCTAACCCCCGGGCGTGCCAAGTCGTCAACGGTCGCGTTTTATAAAACCAACTACAAACAGACTACAGGGAGGTGACTCCCATATTATTTCCGCAGGGAACGGCATTAAAACAACACGGGGAAAAACTTTTTGAACGCTACATTCATGTGTTACACTACACAAATGCACCCAAACCTCGTAAAGCAACTAATGCGTCGTTTGTCGGAATATATCCATGCGAGAACGGTGCAGGAGTTCGGTAAATTGCATAAACACTTCTCCTCGCAGATAACTCTGGCGATGACTTCCGGGTACTGTTTTTCACGGTTCCTATTTGACCGTACACAGCCCACCCCCCAGTGCTCACTCCCCTCCTGCATTGAGTACCAGTCAGCCCTCAGCCTCTACTCGCTTGTTGAAACCATGTCTTTTGACAGGCGGAGATGGGCGAGCATGCTATGGGGTTGGACGATGTGCGAGGCGCAGTGCCGTGGTTCTATCCCTGGGACGGGAAGAATATGGGTTTATGACAATAAGGAAAAGTTAACGTGATGTATGACAATGTCTATAATGCAGACCAGGTATCTCCAATGTGTAGCGGTCACCGTTCGCTTTCACTAACCACCATCACTAACAAAACTTTTTCCTCTGAGCCCTCCCTTCTCTTCCCCTTTTCATTGTGGTTGCTTTGAGTGCGACCGCAGCCTCCATTCATACATAGACCCGACAACAGTCATCTTACAAAGAAAGGCAAACGTGCTTTTGCACATTGCCACTTTTCATCCATTGATGATTTCTCAAACTGCAAACTTATTATCCCTCGTCATCTGGCATCGCTTTTCATCACTCCAACATCATCTCAACTTCCTGGGGAGCATGGAGAGCATGGGGAGCACGGGAAGCACGGGAAGCTTGGAGAGCATGGGGAGCATGGAAAGCATGGGGAGCATGGGGAGCATGGGGAGCTTGGGGAGCATGGGGAGCTTGGGGAGCATGGGGAGCTTGGGGAGCATGGGAAGCACGGGAAGCACGGGGAGCATGGGGAGCATGGGGAGCATGGGGAGCATGGGGAGCATGGGGAGCATGGGGAGCATGGGGAGCATGGGGAGCATGGGAGCATGGGGAGCACGGGGAGCATGGGGAGCAGGAAGAGCATGGGGAGCACGGGGAGCATGGGAGCATGGGAAGCATGGCATGGAGCAGGAGCATGGGAGAATGGGAAGCATGGGGAGCATGGGAAGCATGGGGAGCATGGGGAGCATGGGGAGCATGGGGAGCATGGGGAGCATGGGGAGCATGGGGAGCATGGGAAGCACGGGAAGCATGGGGAGCATGGGGAGCACGGGAAGCACGGGAAGCATGGGGAGCATGGGGAGCATGGGGAGCATGGGGAGCATGGGGAGCACGGGGAGCATGGGAGCACGGGGAGCATGGGGAGCATGGGAAGCATGGGAAGCATGGGGAGCATGGGGAGCACGGGAAGCATGGGGAGCACGGGAAGCATGGGGAGCACGGGGAGCACGGGAAGCATGGGGAGCACGGGAAGCACGGGAAGCATGGGGAGCATGGGAAGCACGGGAAGCATGGGGAGCATGGAAAGCACGGGAAGCATGGGGAGCATGGAAAGCATGGGGAGCATGGGGAGCTTGGGGAGCATGGGGAGCTTGGGGAGCACGGGGAGCACAGGAAGCACGGCGAGCACGGAGAGCACGGGGAGCTTGGGGAGCATGGAAAGCGTGGGGAGCATGGGGAGCATGGGGAGCTTGGGGAGCATGGGGAGCATGGGGAGCACGGGGAGCACGGGAAGCACGGCGAGCACGGGGAGCATGTGGAGCATACTCGAATGAATGGAAATTTGTGGCTCATCAGCCTGTGTAGGCTATGTAAGGCCACTGACAACGAAAGCCATTCAAGCGGATTACAGCAAGTGCAAGGCAAATCTCGCTTACCCTCCTCGTCCACGACCTTTTACTAAACGCGATGTGTCTATTCTTACTCTCAAACCACAGTGGATATCAT
>JAWQFJ010029706.1:17500-25000 GCA_034096865.1 Theodoxus fluviatilis | reverse complement strand
CTCTTAGATTAACCCGCGTTGTCGTTTTGAACAGACACAAAATAAAACCTTTAAACTGGAATGTTTTAAGATTTTTTTAATGTTTCAAAGGTTAGTCACATCTTCTTTTTTGTCACCGCCAAATCGTTTTCTATGAAATGAGAGAGCACGCTGCTCCCAAGCTGTTGCCAAATCCAGGAAGTATCTTCTTACTCCGTTGTTTTCTATTCGCTCGGTGGTCTGATAATCTGAGGAGATTGCTCGTGTGTGTCTGTTTGAGTGGGGAACATGAATACGCAGCACGTGCGGGTTAGCTATAATGGGAATGCAGTGCGTCAGTCGATAACATGAACAGGAAAGACTCTGCATTCCCAAATCGGCACCAGAGAAAAGACAAATGTGAAATAATAGAAGCAGGAAGTCTTGCCCGAGTTTCAGAGGACTTGCCTCTAGGAAGGACAGTTAGCAACAAGTAAAAGCATAGGTTTTATAGTAGGTTAAAAAATATCCTAATGTATTCTGTGCTGCCTGAACGCATTCTAGTCCACTAGAGACTTTGCCTGCGGGCGAAACAGTCTCTAGCAC
Organism: Theodoxus fluviatilis; assembly: GCA_034096865.1. Taxonomy (NCBI): domain Eukaryota; kingdom Metazoa; phylum Mollusca; class Gastropoda; order Cycloneritida; family Neritidae; genus Theodoxus; species Theodoxus fluviatilis. Next base: position 24,436 of record JAWQFJ010029706.1, on the reverse strand, counting down.
AGTTGATATCACGTGCTGGAAGGATTTCGTACGAAACTTTCAAATGAGGGTAACACGAGAGGGTTGTGGGATAGCCGATCTGCTCCTTGACATACGCCGTTAAAGTAGTTTTAAGACTATTTCGCACAAAACTCATAACTTACGCTTGTTGAGGCAACAAACAAGCGTTTATTCGATACAATCAAATGTTTGTGTTGAAATGGAAACAAGTTTTGACATCTGAATGATTTCTGTAAAAAGTGGAGACAAAAATAGACTAATTTTGCTAGCATATCCTTGTCCTGAGAAACGCGCCTCAGTTGGATTGCCTTTGACTAATTTTGCTAGCATATCCTTGTCCTGAGAAACGCGCCTCAGTTGGATTGCCTGTGACTAACTTTGCTAGCCTATCCTTGTCTTTGCTAGCATATCCTTGTCCTGAGAAACGCGCCTCAGTTGGATTGCCTTTGACTAATTTTGCTAGCATATCCTTGTCCTGAGAAACGCGCCTCAGTTGGATTGCCTTTGACTAACTTTGCTAGCATATCCTTGTCCTGAGAAACGCGCCTCAGTTGGATTGCCTTTGACTAATTTTGCTAGCATATCCTTGTCCTGAGAAACGCGCCTCAGTTGGATTGCCTTTGACTAATTTTGCTAGCATATCCTTGTCCTGAGAAACGCGCCTCAGTTGGATTGCCTTTGACTAATTTTGCTAGCATATCCTTGTCCTGAGAAACGCGCCTCAGTTGGATTGCCTTTATCTTTGCTAGCCTGTCCTAGTTATGGGAAACGCCCCTCTGGTCCTCGCGAGAAGCGTGCATATGATGCTTTAGGATTGCTTCAGTGAAACCCGCCTCCGCTGATAAATGTGACGTTCACTGTGAACCCGAGTCACGTGACTCTGGCGCAGTTCGCAATGAATGAGTAATAGACTTGACCCTTCGCATTACAGCACTGCGCCAAAAATAGTTCGTTCTGATACTATTTTTGTCTCCACTTTTTACAGAAATCATTCAGATGTCAAAACTTGTTTCCATTTCAACACAAACATTTGATTGTATCGAATAAACGCTTGTTTGTTGCACATCTTGAGGTCAAGGTCATTTTAGTTCCTCTCAAGGCCAATCGGCAGTGGAATGGTACGAGCACGTCCGATGACCTGTTCAACCTACGATATGCGATGGTGGAGAACTCAGTTGCGAAAAGAAAATGGCCAAGCGCTAGTTGTGAAATTGAAAGCTGCTGTACAACTGTGAAATGCTGAGGTCTGTCATTTATGAAACTGCTGCGACCAGGCGTGAGCGAGGCGCATTCAATTTGCATCTAGCACGATTGAGTGCCTTCGCAGATGTAAACAAAGTTCAACGTACGATATTTGATGGCGGAGAACTCAGTTGCGAAAAGAAAATGGCCAAGCGTTGGCAATAATTGTGCAATTGAAAGCTGCAGTACAACTTCTGCGAAATGCCGAGGTCTGTCATTTATGAAACTGCCACAACCAGGCATGAGCGAGGCGCATTCAATTTGCATCTCGCACGAGTGCCTTCGGAATTGCCACGGCCAACTTCGGCTCGCTCAGAACGAGTCCGCTAGTAATCGGCAGCCAATCAGATCGCTGCGTTATAACAGCTGTTAGGCTGACGTCATGACGAGATCGTCCGAGGACTGGTATGGGCATTTCCGTGACTCTCTTGAGCAAAATTCGACTCCTAGGCAGCCATGTCTCCCCTTAAATGTAACTCACATGAGAGACATAAATGACAAAGAAGAAAACTAGTACAATAAATACATTAATAAAAACGTGTTTAACTTGAAAATTAACAGTCCCCTTTCTTGTTCACTCCCGAGACCTGTGCCACTACGGCACTATGCACAACGCGTGTGTAGCGTCCATAAAACAACCGCAACAAATCGGTTAAAATGTTGTGGCAGGGGTTCCTTCTTAATGAAAAACTTGATAGAGACACAAAGACACACAGCTGTACCTCAATAGAAACCTTTAAAATAAATTTAATTTTACTCACAATAAGCTGCGTGACAATCTGATCGACAGTGGAATCTATTGCTGCAAAGACTCGCCGGAAGTGCTCGTACCAATCAACTGAAATTTGACCTCTGGCAGAACTCTCTGGTTGAAAGAGCCCGTGACCTCAAGATGTGCATCCATTTAATATAGATTCGTGGTCAAAGGCAATCCAACTAAGGCGCGTTTCCTAGGACTAGAATATGCTAGCAAAGTTAGTCCAAGGCAATTCAACTAAGGCGCGTTTCCTAGGACTAGAATATGCTAGCAAAGTTAGTAAAAGTCAACCCAACTTAGGACGTTTCCCAGGTCTAGGATAGACTAGCAACGTTAGTCAGAGGCAATCCAACGAAGCGCGTTTCCCAGGACTAAAATATGCTAGCAACGTAGTCAAAGGCAGTCCAACTGAGGTGGGTTTCATAGGACTAGGATAGGCTAGCAAAGTTAGTCAAAGGCAGTCCAACTGAGGCGCGTTTCCCAGGACTAGGATAGGCTAGCAAAGTTAGTCAAAGGCAGTCCAACTGAGGCGCGTTTCCCAGGACAAGGATAGGCTAGCAAAGTTAGTCAAAGGCAGTCTAACTGAGGTGTGTTTCCCAGGACGAGGATATGCTAGCAAAGTTAGTCAAAGGCAATCCAACTGAGGCGCGTTTCTCAGGACTATGATAGGCTAGCAAAGTTAGTCCAAGGCAGTCTAACTGAGGTGTGTTTCCCAGGACGAGGATATGCTAGCAAAGTTAGTCACAGGCAATCCAACTGAGGCGCGTTTCTCAGGACAAGGATACGCTAGCAAAGTTAGTCCAAGGCAGTCTAACTGAGGTGTGTTTCCCAGGACTAGGATTGGCTAGCAACGCTAGTCAAACGTAATCCGACATGGGCCCATTTCGTTTCCAAGGTGTTCAACCCTTTCGTCCGCTCGTCCGCGGCGAGTAAATAAATCTGCAGGGTCGTTCTCCCAACGGTCCTAGGGAAAGAAATAACAAATGAAGCATTTCGATGCTTCATCCAGTTGTCTCACTGCAAATTCTTCCGCAGACTGACGCCAGATTTCGTGAATATTTATCAGGACGTAGTGGGCGAGATAATAGGATTTTTTCTAAAACTAGCCTCGACTTATCACGTGACGGATGTGTGACGATGGAAACAGCATTGAAATGCTTTATTCTATTTTTTATTTTCCTTTTCTTAATTTGCTTGATCATCGGAGGAGCGGCTCTGCAGTTATAATTAGCTCGATGACTTTTTTTCCGCCACGGGTGGAGCGGGCAAATGGTTTGAACACGTTTAGACACGAAACGCACCTTAGTTGATTTGATGGAAACCTGTCTCTCCCGGTTTCTATTTCTGTGTCAGTTGACAAGTAATCTGAATGACTGATGCTTCTATTCCATCGTATGGGACTCTCTCTCTCTCTCTGTCTCTCTCTCTGTCTCTCTGTCTCTCTCTCAGTCTCTCTGTCTCTCTCTGTCTCTCTGTCTCTCTCTCTCTGTCTCTCTCTCTCTCTCTCTCTCTCTCTGCCCTCTCTGTCTCTCTCTCTGTCTCTCTCTCTCTGTCTCTCTGTCTCTCTGTCTCTCTCCCTCTGTCTCTCTCTGTGTCTCTGTCTCTCTCTCTGTCTCTCTCTGTCTCTCTGTCTCTGTCTCTGTCTCTGTCTCTGTCTCTGTCTCTGTCTCTCTGTCTCTTTCTGTCTCTCTCTGTCTCTCTCTCTGTCTCTCTCTCTGTGTCTCTGTCTCTCTGTCTCTGTCTCTCTCTCTCTGTCTCTCTGTCTCTCTGTCTCTGTCTCCCTCTCTCTGTCTCTCTCTCTGTCTCTCTCTCTGTCTCTCTCTCTTTCTCTCTCTCTCTCTGTCTCTCTCTCTGTCTCTCTCTGTCTCTCTGTCTCATTTCAACGCCACTAATCGGAATGTCCCCATAATGCTTGGAACATCCACGTCCAGCAATCTGTGGTAACGACATCCCAAACCATCTTTGCATCCCATAGGAATCTCTATTTAGCCGCGTGTGTGATCAGGGCAAATACTGAGGCAGATTTTCCTGGGTAACTCGCAGCAGATGATGCGCGGCAGATCTGGTTGCCATGGTAACAAAGCTAGCGATGAAGTCTGCAAGGCGTCACCAGGCTTCCTATGGCGGAAGGGAAGGTGCTGTCTAGATTGGCATGCAGGGACGCAGACGCTGATGACGGCACTGGTGCCATTCGATATCTCTCTCTGAGAGACTTTGTCTGGCTACAGACCTCCATGATACCACCGGGCTCTGATCCTGTTATGAAACACACGTCTCAAGGTCGTTCTCCTTCAGGAGATGCTGACTCGAATCTGCGCTTATTATGTAGTCTGCGGAAGTGCTTTAAAGGCGCTCTATTCTACCTCTGTACAACAGTTACATGCTGTGATTTCCAGTCCTGTAAAGCGTTTGCTCGTGTTTATTGCTTAAGGCACTCCACACCTGCCGTTTCCACAGTCGTGTGAGGAGCGGAAACCCACTTAACACGTGCTGTATTTAATGTCGTGTTCAGTGTTTAAAGGCATTCGACGCTTGTTTATACACACACACACACACACACACACAGCACACACACACATACACACACACGCACATGCACACAGACACACACACACACACACGCACGCACACACAAGCACACACACACATACACACACACGCACATGCACACACACACACACACACACGCACACACACATTAAAACGCATACACATCCATGCAAGCACACACAAGCACACACACACACACACACACACACACACACACACACACACACACACACACACACACACACACATTAGGTAACACGCCGTAGGTTGTGTATCTGGTTGACGTGTTAGACCAAATCTGTGGAGTACACACGATAAATTCCATACTCGACCTTCAAAAGACAACGTCTGTTTCTATTTCTCTCTGCAGTATTCATCCAACATATAGAAAAGTGGAGTAACAGGCTGTCTATTTTGTTCATCACTGCAACGATAGTGTTCCCCTCAAACCAGTGCAGGTTTTGTTTCCAATATGGAGGTCGGTGTCTCACTGGATCGTGCAAGATCTGCGTAGCAGAAATGATAAGTGGGATTCTCCATTTTGAACCCGTTAATCACTTTTACACAACTTGCATTTTATTTAGGCAGCTGAGTTCTTTACTACGAGCCAACGATTTACTGTTACACAAACTGCGTTTTATTTAGGTAGCCGAGTTCTTTTTTTCGAACCATCGATTCACTTTAACACATGGTGCATTTTATTTAGGCAGCCGAGTTCTGTACTTCGAACCAACGATTTATCTTTACACAAAGTGCATTTTATTAGGGAGCTTGCGTGTGAGAAGATATTGGTTAGGTTGGATCCATCCTTAGACTCACCTTTGCCCCCCAAAAAGTATCATCCTTGTTGCCAAACTTTCAAAAATTGTACGGCATGACACTTGAACGTTCCAGCCAGGTTTATGTCAGCCACCATGATCTTTCATACATTTATGAACTGTGACCAGAATTCAAATCGAGGAAGACAGCAGCCACATGCGTTGATCACAACATCTTGTTACCTTTGGAAGTAATATGCGTTGATCACGGTAGTAAGTTTGTCACTTGTGGGACTGCTCTGACAACGTGTAATGATTGCGGAATGTTTCTAAGTCTTCCTCTGATTTTACAGAGAGTATCGGTGACACTCGTACCGGTACGTATGCTCTCCATTGTGCAAGACCCTGGTGTGCCGTGTCTAGCTTGTCCTTTCCTCCCCTCCTCAAACCCTCTGTATTTGGAGTTAGTGATCCCGGCCCCTGTGTTTCCACATAGGGACCCCAGCCCAGTGCATGCAACACAGGGCCACAGCCCAGTGCATACAACACAGGGCCACAGCCCAGTGCATACAACACAGGACCCCAGCCCAGTGCATACAACACAGGGCCACAGCCCAGTGCATACAACACAGGACCCCAGCCCAGTGCATGCAACACAGGGCCACAGCCCAGTGCATACAACACAGGGCCACAGCCCAGTGCATACAACACAGGGCCGCAGCCCAGTGCATACAACACAGGGCCACAGCCCAGTGCATGCAACACAGGGCCACAGCCCAGTGCATACAACACAGGGCCACAGCCCAGTGCATACAACACAGGGCCACAGCCCAGTGCATACAACACAGCGCCACAGCCCAGTGCATACAACACAGGGCCACAGCCCAGTGCATACAACACAGGGCCACAGCCCAGTGCATACAACACAGGGGCACAGCCCAGTGCATACAACACAGGGCCACAGCCCAGTGCATACAACACAGGGCCACAGCCCAGTGCATACAACACAGGGCCACAGCCCAGTGCATACAACACAGGGCCACAGCCCAGTGCATACAACACAGGGCCACAGCCCAGTGCATACAACACAGGGCCACAGCCCAGTGCATACAACACAGGGCCACAGCCCATACAACACAGGGCCACAGCCCAGTGCATACAACACAGGGCCACAGCCCAGTGCATACAACACAGGGGCACAGCCCAGTGCATACAACACAGGGCCACAGCCCAGTGCATACAACACAGGGCCACAGCCCAGTGCATACAACACAGGGCCACAGCCCAGTGCATACAACACAGGGCCACAGCCCAGTGCATACAACACAGGGCCACAGCCCAGTGCATACAACACAGGGCCACAGCCCAGTGCATACAACACAGGGCCACAGCCCAGTGCATACAACACAGGGCCACAGCCCAGTGCATACAACACAGGGCCACAGCCCAGTGCATACAACACAGGGCCACAGCCCAGTGCATACAACACAGGGCCACAGCCCAGTGCATACAACACAGGGCCACAGCCCAGTGCATACAACACAGGGCCACAGCCCAGTGCATACAACACAGGGCCACAGCCCAGTGCATACAACACAGGGAGGGCCACAGCCCAGTGCATACAACACA
>JAWQFJ010029704.1:0-15295 GCA_034096865.1 Theodoxus fluviatilis | reverse complement strand
GTCAGGAGGTGGAGCACTCTTTGTCAGGAGGTGGAGCACTCTTTGTCAGGAGGTGGAGCACTCTTTGTCAGGAGGTGGAGGTCAGGAGGTGGAGCACTCTTTGTCAGGAGGTGGAGCACTCTTTGTCAGGAGGTGGAGCACTCTTTGTCAGGAGGTGGAGGTCAGGAGGTGGAGCACTCTTTGTCAGGAGGTGGAGCACTCTTTGTCAGGAGGTGGAGCACTCTTTGTCAGGAGGTGGAGCACTCTTTGTCAGGAGGTGGAGGTCAGGAGGTGGAGCACTCTTTGTCAGGAGGTGGAGCACTCTTTGTCAGGAGGTGGAGCACTCTTTGTCAGGAGGTGGAGCGCTCTGTCAGGGTGGTGGTCAGGAGGTGGAGCACTCTTGTCAGGAGGTGGAGCACTCTTTGTCAGGAGGTGGAGCACTCTTTGTCAGGAGGTGGAGCACTCTTTGTCAGGAGGTGGAGCACTCTTTGTCAGGAGGTGGAGCACTCTTTGTCAGGAGGTGGAGCACTCTTTGTCAGGAGGTGGAGCACTCTTTGTCAGGAGGTGGAGCACTCTTTGTCAGGAGGTGGAGCACTCTTTGTCAGGAGGTGGAGCACTCTATGTCAGGAGGTGGAGCACTCTTTGTCAGGAGGTGGAGGTCAGGAGGTGGAGCACTCTTTGTCAGGAGGTGGAGCACTCTTTGTCAGGAGGTGGAGGTCAGGAGGTGGAGCACTCTTTGTCAGGAGGTGGAGCACTCTTTGTCAGGAGGTGGAGGTCAGGAGGTGGAGCACTCTTTGTCAGGAGGTGGAGCACTCTTTGTCAGGAGGTGGAGGTCAGGAGGTGGAGCACTCTTTGTCAGGAGGTGGAGCACTCTTTGTCAGGAGGTGGAGCACTCTTTGTCAGGAGGTGGAGCACTCTTTGTCAGGAGGTGGAGCACTCTTTGTCAGGAGGTGGAGCGTCAGGAGGTGGAGCACTCTTTGTCAGGAGGTGGAGCACTCTTTGTCAGGAGGTGGAGCACTCTTTGTCAGGAGGTGGAGCACTCTTTGTCAGGAGGTGGAGCACTCTTGTCAGGAGGTGGAGCACTCTTTGTCAGGAGGTGGAGCACTCTTTGTCAGGAGGTGGAGCACTCTTTGTCAGGAGGTGGAGCACTCTTTGTCAGGAGGTGGAGGTCAGGAGGTGGAGCACTCTTTGTCAGGAGGTGGAGCACTCTTTGTCAGGAGGTGGAGCACTCTTTGTCAGGAGGTGGAGGTCAGGAGGTGGAGCTCTTTGTCAGGAGGTGGAGCACTCTTTGTCAGGAGGTGGAGCACTCTTTGTCAGGAGGTGGAGGTCAGGAGGTGGAGCACTCTTTGTCAGGAGGTGGAGCACTCTTTGTCAGGAGGTGGAGCACTCTTTGTCAGGAGGTGGAGGTCAGGAGGTGGAGCACTCTTTGTCAGGAGGTGGAGCACTCTTTGTCAGGAGGTGGAGCACTCTTTGTCAGGAGGTGGAGCACTCTTTGTCAGGAGGTGGAGGTCAGGAGGTGGAGCACTCTTTGTCAGGAGGTGGAGCACTCTTTGTCAGGAGGTGGAGCACTCTTTGTCAGGAGGTGGAGCACTCTTTGTCAGGAGGTGGAGCACTCTTTGTCAGGAGGTGGAGCACTCTTTGTCAGGAGGTGGAGCACTCTTTGTCAGGAGGTGGAGGTCAGGAGGTGGAGCACTCTTTGTCAGGAGGTGGAGCACTCTTTGTCAGGAGGTGGAGCACTCTTTGTCAGGAGGTGGAGCACTCTTTGTCAGGAGGTGGAGGTCAGGAGGTGGAGCACTCTTTGTCAGGAGGTGGAGCACTCTTTGTCAGGAGGTGGAGCACTCTTTGTCAGGAGGTGGAGCACTCTTTGTCAGGAGGTGGAGCACTCTTTGTCAGGAGGTGGAGGTCAGGAGGTGGAGCACTCTTTGTCAGGAGGTGGAGCACTCTTTGTCAGGAGGTGGAGCACTCTTTGTCAGGAGGTGGAGGTCAGGAGGTGGAGCACTCTTTGTCAGGAGGTGGAGCACTCTTTGTCAGGAGGTGGAGCACTCTTTGTCAGGAGGTGGAGCACTCTTTGTCAGGAGGTGGAGGTCAGGAGGTGGAGCACTCTTTGTCAGGAGGTGGAGCACTCTTTGTCAGGAGGTGGAGCACTCTTTGTCAGGAGGTGGAGCACTCTTTGTCAGGAGGTGGAGCACTCTATGTCAGGAGGTGGAGCACTCTTTGTCAGGAGGTGGAGGTCAGGAGGTGGAGCACTCTTTGTCAGGAGGTGGAGCACTCTTTGTCAGGAGGTGGAGCACTCTTTGTCAGGAGGTGGAGCACTCTTTGTCAGGAGGTGGAGGTCAGGAGGTGGAGCACTCTTTGTCAGGAGGTGGAGCACTCTTTGTCAGGAGGTGGAGCACTCTTTGTCAGGAGGTGGAGCACTCTTGTCAGGAGGTGGAGCACTCTTTGTCAGGAGGTGGAGGTCAGGAGGTGGAGCACTCTTTGTCAGGAGGTGGAGCACTCTTTGTCAGGAGGTGGAGCACTCTTTGTCAGGAGGTGGAGCACTCTTTGTCAGGAGGTGGAGCACTCTTTGTCAGGAGGTGGAGCACTCTTTGTCAGGAGGTGGAGCACTCTTTGTCAGGAGGTGGAGCACTCTTTGTCAGGAGGTGGAGCACTCTTGTCAGGAGGTGGAGCACTCTTTGTCAGGAGGTGGAGCACTCTTTGTCAGGAGGTGGAGCACTCTTTGTCAGGAGGTGGAGGTCAGGAGGTGGAGCACTCTTTGTCAGGAGGTGGAGGTCAGGAGGTGGAGCACTCTTTGTCAGGAGGTGGAGCACTCTTTGTCAGGAGGTGGAGCACTCTTTGTCAGGAGGTGGAGCACGTCAGGAGGTGGATTGTCAGGAGGTGGAGCACTCTTTGTCAGGAGGTGGAGCACTCTTTGTCAGGAGGTGGAGCACTCTTTGTCAGGAGGTGGAGCACTCTTTGTCAGGAGGTGGAGCACTCTTTGTCAGGAGGTGGAGGTCAGGAGGTGGAGCACTCTATGTCAGGAGGTGGAGGTCAGGAGGTGGAGCACTCTTTGTCAGGAGGTGGAGCACTCTTTGTCAGGAGGTGGAGCACTCTTTGTCAGGAGGTGGAGCACTCTTGTCAGGAGGTGGAGCACTCTTTGTCAGGAGGTGGAGCACTCTATGTCAGGAGGTGGAGCACTCTTTGTCAGGAGGTGGAGCACTCTTTGTCAGGAGGTGGAGCACTCTTTGTCAGGAGGTGGAGCACTCTTTGTCAGGAGGTGGAGGTCAGGAGGTGGAGCACTCTTTGTCAGGAGGTGGAGCACTCTTTGTCAGGAGGTGGAGCACTCTTTGTCAGGAGGTGGAGCACTCTTTGTCAGGAGGTGGAGCACTCTTTGTCAGGAGGTGGAGCACTCTTTGTCAGAAGGTGGAGGTCAGGAGGTGGAGCACTCTTTGTCAGGAGGTGGAGCACTCTTTGTCAGGAGGTGGAGCACTCTATGTCAGGAGGTGGAGCACTCTTTGTCAGGAGGTGGAGCACTCTTTGTCAGGAGGTGGAGCACTCTTTGTCAGGAGGTGGAGCACTCTTTGTCAGAAGGTGGAGGTCAGGAGGTGGAGCACTCTTTGTCAGGAGGTGGAGCACTCTTTGTCAGAAGGTGGAGGTCAGGAGGTGGAGCACTCTTTGTCAGGAGGTGGAGGTCAGGAGGTGGAGCACTCTTTGTCAGGAGGTGGAGCACTCTTTGTCAGGAGGTGGAGCACTCTTTGTCAGGAGGTGGAGCACTCTTTGTCAGGAGGTGGAGCACTCTTTGTCAGGAGGTGGAGGTCAGGAGGTGGAGCACTCTTTGTCAGGAGGTGGAGCACTCTTTGTCAGGAGGTGGAGCACTCTTGTCAGGAGGTGGAGCGCTCTTGTCAGGAGGTGGAGCACTCTTTGTCAGGAGGTGGAGCACTCTTTGTCAGGAGGTGGAGCACTCTTTGTCAGGAGGTGGAGCACTCTTTGTCAGGAGGTGGAGGTCAGGAGGTGGAGCACTCTTTGTCAGGAGGTGGAGCACTCTTTGTCAGGAGGTGGAGCACTCTTTGTCAGGAGGTGGAGCACTCTTTGTCAGGAGGTGGAGCACTCTTTGTCAGGAGGTGGAGCACTCTTTGTCAGGAGGTGGAGTCAGGAGGTGGAGCACTCTTTGTCAGGAGGTGGAGCACTCTTTGTCAGGAGGTGGAGCACTCTTTGTCAGGAGGTGGAGCACTCTTTGTCAGGAGGTGGAGCACTCTTTGTCAGGAGGTGGAGCACTCTGTCAGGAGGTGGAGGTCAGGAGGTGGAGCACTCTTTGTCAGGAGGTGGAGCACTCTTTGTCAGGAGGTGGAGCACTCTTTGTCAGGAGGTGGAGCACTCTTTGTCAGGAGGTGGAGCACTCTTTGTCAGGAGGTGGAGCACTCTATGTCAGGAGGTGGAGCACTCTTTGTCAGGAGGTGGAGCACTCTTTGTCAGGAGGTGGAGCACTCTTTGTCAGGAGGTGGAGCACTCTTTGTCAGGAGGTGGAGCACTCTTTGTCAGGAGGTGGAGCACTCTTTGTCAGGAGGTGGAGCACTCTTTGTCAGGAGGTGGAGCACTCTTTGTCAGGAGGTGGAGCACTCTATGTCAGGAGGTGGAGCACTCTTTGTCAGGAGGTGGAGGTCAGGAGGTGGAGCACTCTTTGTCAGGAGGTGGAGCACTCTTTGTCAGGAGGTGGAGCACTCTTTGTCAGGAGGTGGAGCACTCTTTGTCAGGAGGTGGAGGTCAGGAGGTGGAGCACTCTTTGTCAGGAGGTGGAGCACTCTTTGTCAGGAGGTGGAGCACTCTTTGTCAGGAGGTGGAGCACTCTTTGTCAGGAGGTGGAGCGCTCTTTGTCAGGAGGTGGAGCACTCTTTGTCAGGAGGTGGAGCACTCTTTGTCAGGAGGTGGAGCACTCTTTGTCAGGAGGTGGAGCACTCTTTGTCAGGAGGTGGAGCACTCTTTGTCAGGAGGTGGAGCGCTCTATGTCAGGAGGTGGAGCACTCTTTGTCAGGAGGTGGAGGTCAGGAGGTGGAGCACTCTTTGTCAGGAGGTGGAGGTCAGGAGGTGGAGCACTCTTTGTCAGGAGGTGGAGCACTCTTTGTCAGGAGGTGGAGCACTCTTTGTCAGGAGGTGGAGCACTCTTTGTCAGGAGGTGGAGCACTCTTTGTCAGGAGGTGGAGCACTCTTTGTCAGGAGGTGGAGCACTCTTTGTCAGGAGGTGGAGGTCAGGAGGTGGAGCGCTCTTTGTCAGGAGGTGGAGCACTCTATGTCAGGAGGTGGAGCACTCTTTGTCAGGAGGTGGAGCGCTCTTTGTCAGGAGGTGGAGCACTCTTTGTCAGGAGGTGGAGCGCTCTTTGTCAGGAGGTGGAGCACTCTTTGTCAGGAGGTGGAGCACTCTTTGTCAGGAGGTGGAGGTCAGGAGGTGGAGCGCTCTTTGTCAGGAGGTGGAGCACTCTATGTCAGGAGGTGGAGCACTCTTTGTCAGAAGGTGGAGGTCAGGAGGTGGAGCACTCTTTGTCAGGAGGTGGAGCACTCTTTGTCAGGAGGTGGAGCACTCTTTGTCAGGAGGTGGAGCACTCTTTGTCAGGAGGTGAAGCACTCTTTGTCAGGAGGTGGAGCACTCTTTGTCAGGAGGTGGAGCGCTCTTTGTCAGGAGGTGGAGCGCTCTATGTCAGGAGGTGGAGCGCTCTTTGTCAGGAGGTGGAGCACTCTTTGTCAGGAGATGGAGTGCTCTTTGTCAGAAGGTGGAGCACTCTTTGTAAGAAGGTGGAGGTCAGGAGGTGGAGCACTCTGTCAGAAGGATGAGGTCAGGAGGTGGAGCACTCTTTGTCAGGAGGTGGAGCGCTCTTTGTCAGGAGGAGGAGCGCTCTTTGTCAGGTGGTGGAGCACTCTTTGTCAGGAGGTGGAGCACTCTATGTCAGGAGGTGGAGCACTCTTTGTCAGGAGGTGGAGCACTCTTTGTCAGGAGGTGGAACACTCTTTGTCAGGAGGTGGAGGTCAGGAGGTGGAGCACTCTTTGTCAGGAGGTGGAGGTCAGGAGGTGGAGCACTCTTTGTCAGGAGGAGGAGCACTCTTTGTCAGGAGGTGGAACACTCTTTGTCAGGAGGTGGAGGTCAGGAGGTGGAGCGCTCTTTGTCAGAAGGTGGAGCACTCTTTGTCAGGAGGTGGAGCACTCTTTGTCAGGAGGTGGAGCACTCTTTGTCAGAAGGTGGAGGTCAGGAGGTGGAGCACTCTATGTCAGGAGGTGGAGCACTCTATGTCAGGAAGTTGAGCACTCTATGTCAGAAGGTGGAGGTCAGGAGGTGGAGCACTCTTTGTCAGAAGGTGGAGGTCAGGAGGTGGAGCACTCTATGTCAGGAGGTGGAGCACTCTTTGTCAGGAGGTGGAGCACTCTATGTCAGGAGGTGGAGCACTCTGTCCAAAGGTGGAGGTCAGGAGGTGGAGCACTCTTTGTCAGGAGGTGGAGCGCTCTTTGTCAGGAGGTGGAGCGCTCTTTGTCAGGAGGTGGAGCACTCTTTGTCAGGAGGTGGAGCACTCTATGTCAGGAGGTGGAGCACTCTTTGTCAGGAGGTGAAGCACTCTTTGTCAGGAGGTGGAGCACTCTTTGTCAGGAGGTGGAGGTCAGGCGGTGGAGCAAAAAAAAAAAAGGTGTGATTTATATAGCGACTTTCCACCACTTATCGGTGCTCAAACCGCTTTACACTTTACCCCCTGATCACTGAGCATCTTGATCAATCCTCACTGGTACCTCACAACAAACATAGTGACAGACATTTAAGACGCACACAGTCAGGTACCAGCACCAACTCCGATCCCTGGGGAGTATTCCAACCCGATGCTGGTGCTTGGCCGCATACAAGGGTTAATCGCACTACATTTTGCCAACACTGCCCTCACAGGTACCCGGTTTTACTCCTGGGTGGGGAGAAACAATGCGAGTTAAGCATCTTGCTCAAGGATGCAACTCTGGGAACCGCGCAGCTTCGAACGCCGTACCCACTGGCCGCAAGCGACTGTAGGTCCAGCGCGCTAACCCCTCGGCCCCAGAGCACTCTTTGTCAGGAGGTGGAAGACTCTTTGTGAGGAGGTGGAGGTCAGGAGGTGGAGCACTCTTTGTCAGGAGGTGGAGCACTCTTTGTCAGGAGGTGGAGCACTCTTTGTCAGGAGGTGGAGCGCTCTTTGTCAGGAGGTGGAGCACTCTTTGTCAGGAGGTGGAGCACTCTTTGTCAGGAGGTGGAGCACTCTTTGTCAGGAGGTGGAGCGCTCTTTGTCAGGAGGTGGTGCACTCTTTGTCAGGAGGTGGAGGTCAGGAGGTGGAGGTCAGGAGGTGGAGGTCAGGAGGTGGATTTCAGGAGGTGGAGCACTCTATGTCAGGAGGTGGAGGTCAGGAGGTGGAGCACTCTTTGTCAGGAGGTGGAGCACTCTTTGTCAGGAGGTGGAGCACTCTTTGTCAGGAGGTGGAGCACTCTTTGTCAGGAGGTGGAGCACTCTTTGTCAGGAGATGGAGCACTCCTTGTCAGGAGATTGAGCGCTCTTTGTCAGGAGGTGGAGCACTTTTTGTCAGGAGGTGGAGCGCTCTTTTTCAGGAGGTGGAGCACTCTTTGTCAGGAGGTGGAGCACTCTATGTCAGGAGGTGGAGCACTCTTTGTCAGGAGGTGGAGCGCTCTTTGTCAGGAGGTGGAGCACTCTTTGTTAGGAGGTGGAGGTCAGGAGGTGGAGCACTCTTTGTCAGGAGGTGGAGGTCAGGAGGTGGAGCACTCTTTGTCAGGAGGTGGAGCACTCTTTGTCAGGAGGTGGAGCACTCTTTGTCAGGAGGTGGAGCACTCTTTGTCAGGAGGTGGAGGTCAGGAGGTGGAGCACTCTTTGTCAGGAGGTGGAGCCCTCTTTGTCAGGAGGTGGAGCACTCTTTGTCAGGAGGTGGAGGTCAGGAGGTGGAGCGCTCTTTGTCAGGAGGTGGAGCACTCTATGTCAGGAGGTGGAGCACTCTTTGTCAGGAGGTGGAGCGCTCTTTGTCAGGAGGTGGAGCACTCTTTGTCAGGAGGTGGAGCGCTCTTTGTCAGGAGGTGGAGCACTCTTTGTCAGGAGGTGGAGCACTCTTTGTCAGGAGGTGGAGGTCAGGAGGTGGAGCGCTCTTTGTCGCCTATCAACTTGGTTGCCCTTCGCTGCACGTTCTCCACCTCCTGACAAAGAGTGCTCCACCTCCTGACCTCCACCTCCTGACAAAGAGTGCTCCACCTCCTGACAAAGAGTGCTCCACCTCCTGACCTCCACCTCCTGACAAAGAGTGCTCCACCTCCTGACAAAGAGTTCTCCACCTCCTGACAAAGAGTGCTCCACCTCCTGACAAAGAGTGCTCCACCTCCTGACCTCCACCTCCTGACAAAGAGTGCTCCACCTCCTGACAAAGAGTGCTCCATCTCCTGACAAAGAGTGCTCCACCTCCTGACAAAGAGTGCTCCACCTCCTGACAAAGAGTGCTCCATCTCCTGACCTCCACCTCCTGACAAAGAGTGCTCCACCTCCTGACAAAGAGTGCTCCACCTCCTGACAAAGAGTGCTCCACCTCCTGACCTCCACCTCCTGACAAAGAGTGCTCCACCTCCTGACAAAGAGTGCTCCACCTCCTGACCTCCACCTCCTGACAAAGAGTGCTCCACCTCCTGACAAAGAGTGCTCCACCTCCTGACATAGAGTGCTCCACCTCCTGACAAAGAGTGCTCCACCTCCTGACCTCCACCTTCTGACAAAGAGTGCTCCACCTCCTGACAAAGAGTGCTCCACCTCCTGACAAAGAGTGCTCCACCTCCTGACAAAGAGTGCTCCACCTCCTGACAAAGAGTGCTCCACATCCTGACAAAGAGTGCTCCACCTCCTGACAAAGAGTGCTCCACCTACTGACAAAGAGTACTCCACCTCCTGACAAAGAGTGCTCCACCTCCTGACCTCCACCTCCTGACAAAGAGTGCTCCACCTCCTGACAAAGAGCGCTCCACCTCCTGACAAAGAGCGCTCCACCTCCTGACAAAGAGTGCTCCACCTCCTGACATAGAGTGCTCCACCTCCTGACAAAGAGTGCTCCAAATCCTGACCTCCACCTCCTGATAAAGAGTGCTCCACCTCCTGACATAGAGTGCTCCACCTCCTGACAAAGAGTGCTCCACTTCCTGACAAAGAGTGCTCCACCTCCTGACCTCCACCTCCTGACAAAGAGTGCTCCACCTCCTGACAAAGAGTGCTCCACCTCCTGACATAGAGTGCTCCACCTCCTGACAAAGAGTGCTCCACCTCCTGACCTCCACCTCCTGACAAAAAGTGCTCCATCTCCTGACCTCCAACTCCTGACATAGAGTGCTCCACCTCCTGACAAAGAGTGCTCCACCTCCTGACAAAGAGTGCTCCACCTCCTGACCTCCACCTCCTGACAAAGAGTGCTCCACCTCCTGACAAAGAGTGCTCCACCTCCTGACAAAGAGTGCTCCACCTCCTGACCTCCACCTCCTGACAAAGAGTGCTCCACCTCCTGACAAAGAGTGCTCCACCTCCTGACCTCCACCTCCTGACATAGAGTGCTCCACCTCCTGACAAAGAGTGCTCCACCTCCTGACATAGAGTGCTCCACCTCCTGACAAAGAGTGCTCCACCTCCTGACCTCCACCTCCTGACAAAGAGTGCTCCACCTCCTGACCTCCACCTCCTGACATAGAGTGCTCCACCTCCTGACAAAGAGTGCTCCACCTCCTGACAAAGAGTGCTCCACCTCCTGACAAAGAGTGCTCCACCTCCTGACCTCCACCTCCTGACAAAGAGTGCTCCACCTCCTGACCTCCACCTCCTGACAAAGAGTGCTCCACCTCCTGACAAAGAGCGCTCCACCTCCTGACAAAGAGTGCTCCACCTCCTGACAAAGAGTGTTCCACCTCCTGACAAAGAGTGCTCCACCTCCTGACCTCCACCTCCTGACAATGAGTCCTCCACCTCCTGACCTCCACCTCCTGACAAAGAGTGCTCCACCTCCTGACAAAGAGTGCTCCACCTCCTGACCTCCACCTCCTGAAAAAGAGTGCTCCACCTCCTGACCTCCACCTCCTGACAAAGAGTGCTCCACCTCCTGACAAAGAGTGCTCCACCTCCTGACAAAGAGTGCTCCACCTTCTGACAAAGAGTGCTCCACCTCCTGACCTCCACCTCCTGACAAAGAGTCCTCCACCTCCTGACCTCCACCTCCT
The DNA here is from genome assembly GCA_034096865.1 of Theodoxus fluviatilis. NCBI lineage: Eukaryota > Metazoa > Mollusca > Gastropoda > Cycloneritida > Neritidae > Theodoxus > Theodoxus fluviatilis. The sequence goes on along the minus strand of JAWQFJ010029704.1, from coordinate 5,096 downwards.
CACAAAGAGTGCTCCACATCCTGACCTCCACCTCCTGACAAAGAGTGCTCCACCTCCTGACCTCCACCTCCTGACAAAGAGTGCTCCACCTCCTGACCTCCACCTCCTGACAGAGTGCTCCACCTTCTGAAAAAAAGAGTGCTCCACCTCCTGACAAAGAGTGCTCCACCTCCTGACAAAGAGTGCTCCACCTCCTGACAAAGAGTGCTCCACCTCCTGACAAAGAGTGCTCCACCTCCTGACAAAGAGTGCTCCACCTCCTGACAAAGAGTGCTCCACCTCCTGACAAAGAGTGCTCCACCTCCTGACCTCCACCTCCTGACAAAGAGTGCTCCACCTCCTGACCTCCACCTCCTGACAAAGAGTGCTCCACCTCCTGACAAAGAGCGCTCCACCTCCTGACAAAGAGTGCTCCACCTCCTGACATAGAGTGCTCCACCTCCTGACAAAGAGTGCTCCACCTCCTGACCTCCACCTCCTGACAAAGAGCGCTCCACCTCCTGACAAAGAGTGCTCCACCTCCTGACATAGAGTGCTCCACCTCCTGACAAAGAGCGCTCCACCTCCTGACAAAGAGTGCTCCACCTCCTGACATAGAGTTCTCCACCTCCTAAAAAAGAGCGCTCCACCTCCTGACAAAGAGTGCTCCACCTCCTGACAAAGAGTGCTCCACCTCCTGACCTCCACCTCCTGACAAAGAGTGCTCCACCTCCTGACCTCCACCTCCTGACAAAGAGTGCTCCACCTCCTGACCTCCACCTCCTGACAAAGAGTGCTCCACCTCCTGACCTCCACCTCCTGACAAAGAGTGCTCCACCTCCTGACAAAGAGTGCTCCACCTCCTGACCTCCACCTCCTGACATAGAGTGCTCCACCTCCTGACCTCCACCTCCTGACCTCCACCTCCTGACCTCCACCTCCTGACCTCCACCTCCTGACAAAGAGTGCACCACCTCCTGACAAAGAGCGCTCCACCTCCTGACAAAGAGTGCTCCACCTCCTGACATAGAGTGCTCCACCTCCTGACAAAGAGTGCTCCACCTCCTGACAAAGAGTGCTCCACCTCCTGACAAAGAGTGCTCCACCTCCTGACAAAGAGTGCTCCACCTCCTGACAAAGAGTGCTCCACCTCCTGACCTCCACCTCCTGACAAAGAGTGCTCCACCTCCTGACAAAGAGTGCTCCACCTCCTGACAAAGAGTGCTCCACCTCCTGACAAAGAGTGCTCCACCTCCTGACAAAGAGTGCTCCACCTCCTGACCTCCACCTCCTGACAAAGAGTGCTCCACCTCCTGACATAGAGTGCTCCACCTCCTGACAAAGAGTGCTCCACCTCCTGACAAAGAGTGCTCCACCTCCTGACAAAGAGTGCTCCACCTCCTGACAAAGAGTGCTCCACCTCCTGACCTCCACCTCCTGACAAAGAGTGCTCCACCTCCTGACAAAGAGTGCTCCACCTCCTGACAAAGAGTGCTCCACCTCCTGACATAGAGTGCTCCACCTCCTGACAAAGAGTGCTCCACCTCCTGACAAAGTGCTCCACCTCCTGACAAAGAGTGCTCCACCTCCTGACAAAGAGTGCTCCACCTCCTGACAAAGAGTGCTCCACCTCCTGACCTCCACCTCCTGACAAAGAGTGCTCCACCTCCTGACATAGAGTGCTCCACCTCCTGACAAAGAGTGCTCCACCTCCTGACAAAGAGTGCTCCACCTCCTGACAAAGAGTGCTCCACCTCCTGACAAAGAGTGCTCCACCTCCTGACAAAGAGTGCTCCACCTCCTGACAAAGAGTGCTCCACCTCCTGACAAAGAGTGCTCCACCTCCTGACAAAGAGTGCTCCACCTCCTGACAAAGAGTGCTCCACCTCCTGACAAAGAGTGCTCCACCTCCTGACATAGAGTGCTCCACCTCCTGACAAAGAGTGCTCCACCTCCTGACAAAGAGTGCTCCACCTCCTGACAAAGAGTGCTCCACCTCCTGACAAAGAGTGCTCCACCTCCTGACAAAGAGTGCTCCACCTCCTGACCTCCACCTCCTGACAAAGAGTGCTCCACCTCCTGACAAAGAGTGCTCCACCTCCTGACAAAGAGTGCTCCACCTCCTGACCTCCACCTCCTGACAAAGAGTGCTCCACCTCCTGACAAAGAGTGCTCCACCTCCTGACAAAGAGTGCTCCACCTCCTGACAAAGAGTGCTCCACCTCCTGACAAAGAGTGCTCCACCTCCTGACAAAGAGTGCTCCACCTCCTGACAAAGAGTGCTCCACCTCCTGACAAAGAGTGCTCCACCTCCTGACCTCCACCTCCTGACAAAGAGTGCTCCACCTCCTGACAAAGAGTGCTCCACCTCCTGACAAAGAGTGCTCCACCTCCTGACCTCCACCTCCTGACAAAGAGTGCTCCACCTCCTGACAAAGAGTGCTCCACCTCCTGACAAAGAGTGCTCCACCTCCTGACAAGAGTGCTCCACCTCCTGACAAAGAGTGCTCCACCTCCTGACAAAGAGTGCTCCACCTCCTGACAAAGAGTGCTCCACCTCCTGACAAAGAGTGCTCCACCTCCTGACAAACACCTCCTGACAAACAGTGCTCCACCTCCTGACAAGAGTGCTCCACCTCCTGACAAAGAGTGCTCCACCTCCTGACATAGAGTGCTCCACCTCCTGACAAAGAGTGCTCCACCTCCTGACAAAGAGTGCTCCACCTCCTGACAAAGAGTGCTCCACCTCCTGACAAAGAGTGCTCCACCTCCTGACCTCCACCTCCTGACAAAGAGTGCTCCACCTCCTGACAAAGTGCTCCACCTCCTGACAAAGAGTGCTCCACCTCCTGACAAAGAGTGCTCCACCTCCTGACAAAGAGTGCTCCACCTCCTGACCTCCACCTCCTGACAAAGAGTGCTCCACCTCCTGACAAAGAGTGCTCCACCTCCTGACAAAGAGTGCTCCACCTCCTGACAAAGAGTGCTCCACCTCCTGACCTCCACCTCCTGACAAAGAGTGCTCCACCTCCTGACAAAGAGTGCTCCACCTCCTGACAAAGAGTGCTCCACCTCCTGACAAAGAGTGCTCCACCTCCTGACAAAGAGTGCTCCACCTCCTGACAAAGAGTGCTCCACCTCCTGACCTCCACCTCCTGACAAAGAGTGCTCCACCTCCTGACAAAGAGTGCTCCACCTCCTGACAAAGAGTGCTCCACCTCCTGACAAAGAGTGCTCCACCTCCTGACCTCCACCTCCTGACAAAGAGTGCTCCACCTCCTGACAAAGAGTGCTCCACCTCCTGACAAAGAGTGCTCCACCTCCTGACCTCCACCTCCTGACAAAGAGTGCTCCACCTCCTGACAAAGAGTGCTCCACCTCCTGACCTCCACCTCCTGACAAAGAGTGCTCCACCTCCTGACAAAGAGTGCTCCACCTCCTGACAAAGAGTGCTCCACCTCCTGACCTCCACCTCCTGACAAAGAGTGCTCCACCTCCTGACAAAGAGTGCTCCACCTCCTGACAAAGAGTGCTCCACCTCCTGACAAAGAGTGCTCCACCTCCTGACCTCCACCTCCTGACAAAGAGTGCTCCACCTCCTGACATAGAGGCTCCACCTCCTGACAAAGAGTGCTCCACCTCCTGACAAAGAGGCTCCACCTCCTGACAAAGAGTGCTCCACCTCCTGACAAAGAGTGCTCCACCTCCTGACAAAGAGTGCTCCACCTCCTGACCTCCACCTCCTGACAAAGAGTGCTCCACCTCCTGACAAAGAGTGCTCCACCTCCTGACAAAGAGTGCTCCACCTCCTGACAAAGAGTGCTCCACCTCCTGACCTCCACCTCCTGACAAAGAGTGCTCCACCTCCTGACAAAGAGTGCTCCACCTCCTGACAAAGAGTGCTCCACCTCCTGACAAAGAGTGCTCCACCTCCTGACAAAGAGTGCTCCACCTCCTGACAAAGAGTGCTCCACCTCCTGACAAAGAGTGCTCCACCTCCTGACAAGAGTGCTCCACCTCCTGACAAAGAGTGCTCCACCTCCTGACCTCCACCTCCTGACAAAGAGTGCTCCACCTCCTGACAAAGAGTGCTCCACCTCCTGACAAAGAGTGCTCCACCTCCTGACAAAGAGTGCTCCACCTCCTGACAAAGAGTGCTCCACCTCCTGACAAAGAGTGCTCCACCTCCTGACAAAGAGTGCTCCACCTCCTGACAAAGAGTGCTCCACCTCCTGACAAAGAGTGCTCCACCTCCTGACCTCCACCTCCTGACAAAGAGTGCTCCACCTCCTGACAAAGAGTGCTCCACCTCCTGACAAAGAGCTCCACCTCCTGACCTCCACCTCCTGACAAAGAGTGCTCCACCTCCTGACAAAGAGTGCTCCACCTCCTGACAAAGAGTGCTCCACCTCCTGACAAAGAGTGCTCCACCTCCTGACCTCCACCTCCTGACAAAGAGTGCTCCACCTCCTGACATAGAGTGCTCCACCTCCTGACAAAGAGTGCTCCACCTCCTGACAAAGAGCGCTCCACCTCCTGACAAAGAGTGCTCCACCTCCTGACAAAGAGTGCTCCACCTCCTGACAAAGAGTGCTCCACCTCCTGACAAAGAGTGCTCCACCTCCTGACAAAGAGTGCTCCACCTCCTGACAAAGAGTGCTCCACCTCCTGACAAAGAGTGCTCCACCTCCTGACAAAGAGTGCTCCACCTCCTGACAAAGAGTGCTCCACCTCCTGACAAAGTGCTCCACCTCCTGACAAAGAGTGCTCCTCCTCCTGACAAAGAGTGCTCCACCTCCTGACAAAGAGTGCTCCACCTCCTGACCTCCACCTCCTGACAAAGAGTGCTCCACCTCCTGACCTCCACCTCCTGACAAAGAGTGCTCCACCTCCTGACCTCCACCTCCTGACCTCCACCTCCTGACAAAGAGTGCTCCACCTCCTGACAAAGAGTGCTCCACCTCCTGACCTCCACCTCCTGACAAAGAGTGCTCCACCTCCTGACAAAGAGTGCTCCACCTCCTGACAAAGAGTGCTCCACCTCCTGACAAAGAGCGCTCCACCTCCTGACAAAGAGTGCTCCACCTCCTGACAAAGAGTGCTCCACCTCCTGATAA
>JAWQFJ010029703.1:5000-12116 GCA_034096865.1 Theodoxus fluviatilis | reverse complement strand
GGCAGAAGTTGTCACCACTTAGGGGGGAAGTGGGGGAAGCCAAGGTAGGGGGAAGGGGTTCTGTGGTATGCAGCGGTTGCTGCGTGTGTGTTTGTGTGGAAGTTAACGGGGGTAACTTCTATCCATTTGGTTGCGGGAGAGTTCAATATTCATCTTCTGTAGGGAGATGGAGTGAGAATTTTTGGGGAAGTTTGGGGTTAGGCTTATTTAACGGGGTTAGTTAAATGTCTTTTGAAAAGCCGTGAGAGTCGTTGTGTATGGAAGTGGAGGTGACTGGCTGTCATATCCTGTGGATTGTTTTCACTTCTATTTCTGGGGAAGTTTGTCACTGTTCTGAATGAACTTGTCAGAACGAGTGGTTGGAAGAGCTGTGGATTTTTGTATTGCAGCTGTGTGTGAATGTATTTCAGTTTCTGGTGAAATGATGGCGGAAAGAGGGGAAGGATTTTCCCTATTACCACGGGGTGACATGTGTGTTTACCCGTGAGTAATTTGATCCCAGGTTATTGTGTTCAGGGATCGCTTGGCTCTTGAGAGAACATTTCCGATGTGAATTTGTTGTCATTTTATTTTGATGATTAAAGTTTGATTTGTTTATTTGTACCCCGATTCAGTGGTCTCTTATTCACTTGTTGCTTGACATGCTTGATGTTCGTGGTGTCCCCCCAAGGAGTGGTGGTCGAGTTTACGTTGTAAACTCATTGTTATCTAAAGGTCTCTCCCCTCGAGGGCGACTATGTCGTCTCTCTGAGGATGAACCTATCTCTAGCCCGTAGATAACGCGACACACTACATGACGTACCTTTTGTCTCCAACAAGGGCTCTTAGACAGATCCAATTTAGACTTCGTCTGCGATCAGCTGTTCGCTGGCATGACAAGGATGCTGCCAGCGAAAACAACCCAGAAACAAGCAGGACGGCGCCGACGTAACAGCAGCCTTCAGGGGCTGCACTGAGAACATGAACTTTCTCATTAATGGAGACTTCCCGTGCGCGTTGCATAAATTGGTTGCCTGTTTTTGACGTAATTCTTGTACATAATTGTGCATGTTCACGTTTTTCTTGCCAATGAAATGGCCCGGTGGCCTACACATCAAAGTAGTTCAGTTCAGTTTAGTCTCCTCCCCTCCCCTCCCCTGTTCCCTCCCCCCCCTTCACCCCCACCCCATGCACCCCCTCCCCGTGCACTCCCTCCGCCTGCACCCATTCCCCCCCTCCCCATGTCCTATCCCCCTGCATTTCCTTCCTGTGCAATCCTCTCCCTCCCCCAGCACCATTTCCCCCGTCCTCTCCCCCGGCACTCCCTCCCCTTGTCCCTCCCTCTGCACCTCCTCCCCTCGTCCCCTATCCCTGCTCCCCCTCCCTCAGTTCCCTCCCTCTGCACTCCCCCCTTGCCCCCTCCCACCCTGTACTCTCCCCTTTCTATCTCCTCCCTCTGCACCCCCTCCCCCCTGTAACTTCCGTTTACACCCCTACCCCCTGCCACCCCCCCCACACGTTTCCTCCCCACTTTATTCTCCCTCTGGTCCCTCTCCTCCATTACCCCTCCCCCGTTCCCCTCCCTTCCCCTGTCTCCCCTCCCCCCTGCACTCCTCCCCTGTCCCCTCCCCTTACCCCCTCTCCACCCGTGTCCTCTCCCTTGTCACCCCCTTCCTCCTGTCCCCGCCCCCTGTGCCCTTTCCTCTCCACCCCCTGGCCCTTCCCACTACACCCCTCTCCCCCCTGTCCTCTCTCTCTCTGCACCCCTCCTCCTGAAACACCCCCCCTCCTGTACCACTCCCCTCATTTCCCCTTTCCCTGCATTCCCTCCCCCCGCCTAATCCCTCTCCATTCTGTACCCTCCCCCTCCTGTCCCCTCCCCTTGCACCCCTCTCCTGTGCCCTCCCCCTGAAGCCCCCCCCCTGTTTACCCCCCCCCCCTGCACCTCCTCAATCTCCCATCCTATCCCACTGCACCCCCACCTGTCCCCCTTCCTCCCAGTCCCCATCCCTCTGCACCCCCTTCCTCTATTGTTTTATTTTTTAATATGTTTACGACTTGCTAATCAATTTTCTTCTCTTATTATTCTCTTTGCATTCGTATTAATTAAACATTTCTTTTTGAAGCCTATTTCTTAGTAGTTCGTATCCTTTTATCAATCTGACCTCATTCCGTAAAGGTCTTATTTCACATTGCCCCTTTGTTCTAATAAGGTGTTATTGTTGTTAATACATGTATATCATATTACACACTCTTTGAATGGTCTGTGCATGACTGTTGTCCTGCTTTTGCTTTCATTTCCTAAGTTTCATCGCTACTCACGAGTTTTTCCACGTCGATTCTATCCGTTGGTTTTACTGTCTCATTGCAGGAAATCGCAGTGGTCGCTGATGAAACACTTGTGGAAATGGCATCCACTCCGAAATTTCATTTGTCAAGGTAAGTCCATTTCCCAAGTGACGCTTTGTGGAGGAGTATCTGCTGCTGTCCAGGTCCCCTGCTGCTGTTCAGGTCCCCTGCTGCTGTTCAGGTCCCCTGCTGCTGTTCAGGTCCCCTGCTGCTGTTCAGGTCCCCTGGTGCTGTTCAGGTCCCCTGGTGCTGTTCAGGTCCCCTGGTGCTGTTCAGGTCCCCTGGTGCTGTTCAGGTCTCCTGGTGCTGTTCAGGTCCCCTGCTGCTGTCCAGGTCCCCTGCTGCTGTTCAGGTCTCCTGCTGCTGTCCAGGTCCCCTGCTGCTGTCCAGGTCCCCTGCTGCTGTCCAGGTCCCCTGGTGCTGTCCAGGTCCCCTGCTGCTGTCCAGGTCCCCTGCTGCTCAGGTCCCCTGCTGCTCAGGTCCCCTGCTGCTGTCCAGGTCCCCTGCTGCTGTCCAGGTCCCCTGCTGCTCAGGTCCCCTGCTGCTCAGGTCCCCTGCTGCTCAGGTCCCCTGGTGCTCTCCAGGTCCCCTGCTGCTGTCCAGGTCCCCTGCTGCTCAGGTCCCCTGCTGCTCAGGTCCCCTGCTGCTCAGGTCCCCTGGTGCTCTCCAGGTCCCCTGCTGCTGTCCAGGTCCCCTGCTGCTCAGGTCCCCTGCTGCTCAGGTCCCCTGCTGCTGTCCAGGTCCCCTGCTGCTGTCCAGGTCCCCTGCTGCTCAGGTCCCCTGCTGCTCAGGTCCCCTGCTGCTGTCCAGGTCCCCTGCTGCTGTCCAGGTCCCCTGCTGCTCAGGTCCCCTGCTGCTCAGGTCCCCTGCTGCTCAGGTCCCCTGGTGCTCTCCAGGTCCCCTGCTGCTGTCCAGGTCCCCTGCTGCTCAGGTCCCCTGCTGCTCAGGTCCCCTGCTGCTCAGGTCCCCTGGTGCTCTCCAGGTCCTCGGGTGCTGTTGAGGTCCCCTGCTGCTGCAGGCCACGCTGCTCCTGTCGGTGAGGGTGGCGAGTCTCCAGGCAGGGCTGCTACAGAGGCCACGTCTTGTACGGCCTCGTGGTGATCTCCAGCACGACAGTTCTGTGGCTGTCGCATGATGCGACAAGGGGTGTGAATGGTTTGATTGTGAGTTAAGTTGATATCGCCTACCCGTCGCCTGAGCTGCGCGGTCGGCTATTATTAGAAGCAAAGTTAATTAGTTGCTGTGGGACTGGTGGTCCCAAGAGGGAAGGGGGAGGTATCTATTGGTTAGAGGGGGTAGGTAGCTTTGGAATGTGTGACTCCACAGCACGTGTTTCCCCCAGGAGGCAATGCGCCATAGCGTCACGCCACGCTTCGCGCCACTCTTTAGCGTGGGTAACGCCACTTGGTTTCTGGACGGCGTCAGGACAAGACCCTCTGTCTGTAGGCTCTGGCACCCCACGCTGGGGTGGCCAGTAGATGAGGGCAGAGGTGAGGGCTGGAACTTCGCGGTTCACCCCAGATACGACCCAAAGGTGGGCCGTGGTGCGATAGACTTGTTTCTGGACGGAGACAGAGCAAGTCGCCCTGCTCGCAGGCTCTGGCATCCCACGCCTGGGATGGCCAGTAGATGCGAGTAGGTTGAGGGGTGGAACTTCACTGTTCACCCTGGATACTGCTTACGGAGGACCGTGATGTAGTGGACTCGTTCCGTCTGCGTAGGCGACGAGTCGCCCGAGGCGAGCATGGAAATGCTCGTCCTCTCCTTGGTGTAGAGACACCATCCTCTCTCTCCCTGGCAAGGAGAGAGGGAGAGCAAGGCACGGCGACGCAATGTCGACCTGCCAGCGGGTTCCACGGATGGACGGGTGCCGAAGTGACGCGGAGTCGCTGTGTGTCGACACGGGGGATGGAGGCGCGGTGCCTGCCGTCTGCAGTCCACTTGCAGAGTGGTGCCAGCGACGTGGGGCCGCTGTGCGTTGACACAGGAGAGGGACGGAGGCGCGGTGCCTGCTGTCTAAAGTCCACGGAAAAACTGGCCCATGCGACGTGGAAGCTGCCTTCCACGTGACGGAGGGAGCCGCTTCCCACGCGACAGAGGAGCTGTCGCGCCCATGCGACGGAGGGGCCGTCTACAGTCCACGGAGGGACTGGCCCATGCGATGTGGGAGCTGCCTTCCACGCGACGGAGGGAGCCGCTTCCCACGCGACGGAGGAGCTGTCGCGCCCATGCGACGGAGGGGCCGTCTACAGTCCACGGAGGGACTGGCCCATGCGATGTGGGAGCTGCCTTCCACGCGACGGAGGGAGCCGCTTCCCACGCGATGGAGGGGCCGTCGCGCCCACGCGACGGGGGGAGCTGACTTCCCGTTGTCCGAGGGTGTGAGAGGACTGGCGTTTTCATCGAGAAGGGGTAAGGGGAACGTGCTTTTCTTGCCTGATGGCCAGACTTCTGATAGTCGGTTGCTATCATAGAGTAGCTGAGAGACTCCTTACGAGACATTGTCTGACAGTCGTTTGCTTGCATGTCTCAGAGCCTTTCAGAGGTGGAAGTTGAAGTCGTCGATCTCTGCTGGGAAGTGCGCTGTTGATTGACATGTGGCGTCGGAGGTGACGCGAGGTGGTGAAAGGCGGTGTCTTTTGATCCCGGGAGGGGATGGCAATTAAGGGAACACACCTCAGGTTTCCAGGGCAATTTGGGTGTCACCAGTCGATTTTGAGTTTTTGTCAATTTAAGTTGCACTTAGCTTTTAGGTGATTGTTGAAAGTCTACGCCTGGACGAGGGCAGTAACTTTCCTTAGTGAAGTAATTTAGTAGAAGAGGAAATTGTTGATGCGGGGGTTTTGCTTGAGAGCATGTGAATTTGATAATTAGGGAGGGTTAAATTACTTTGGGTCATCTTTGTGAGAGCAGTGGAGTTGCTGCTTTGTGGTTTTTATGGCCGTGAAGGCGAGCACGTAAGAGACGGGGAGTCTGTGTGTTTTTTCCATCACTTAGCTGCAAGAGGGGCGGTCACCCCTCTGTTGTTGAAGTGGCGGTATCTGTTTTGGTTTTGCTCCTGACGGCGTGGCCACTTCTTTTTGATGGAAGGCTGGTGCTTGTTTTTATGTGGGTGGTTTTATTGACCCACTGCCTCGCAGCTAGCGAGGGGGTGTTTATGTATAATAGTTTTCATTCTATGTACATGCCTTTTGGTGGAGATGGTGTTTTTGATGGACATTCTTCCACTTGTAAAGTGTATGTGGGTTTTGTGAGGTGATGGATTTATGCTGTGCGCCTGCGTGGGTGCCTGCATGAGTGAGTGAGCTATTATATGTCGTGAGTCAGGAGGAGGTTGGGTGCCTTGTGTTCTCCAGGGGCGGGTTTGAAAATAGGTAGTCGATCTTGGTCGCAAGATCATGCTTTGCAGTAAGAGCTAGCTAAAAAAGAAACTACCCAACGTGACGAACTAATGCGCATGCGTAGACGTCACGACAAGAGGTGAACTAGCCACATGTCAATGGCCGACGTGTTGCCGGTTCATTCAGAAAACGCTCTATTTCGAGATACTAGCAACCCATCCAAAGAAAATATAAGCCATGCACAGCATTAATTTATCAAAGGTGTATGTTGAATGCATTAATAGATCGTGAAACCTCCTACAGTTTACACATCGAATGCAGGTCAACGCATCCACGCCGAACATTTGTCTCCAAGATGGCGGCGCGCACTGTACTCATGCTGTCACCATCTTGAATCTTAAAAGCTAGGCACCTCTCAAGCTGCCTCGCTCAATCTACGCTCGTCTACGATTGGCTCGATAGCAAGCAAAGAATAAAACTGCCCATTCGGCGAGATCTACGTAGATCTACCGAGATCTTCGCATTTTCAAACCCGCTCCAGAGAATATGCAGGTGTTTGCATGGCTCGTCTGGAACCCGCCTAACGGTCTCTGGAGGACGCTGGGGTAGCCTAGCGTATTTGCGCAGTGAGAGTGCATGTGTACCTGACTGTGGGTGACTGCGTTTCACGCGTTGTGTGTCGGAGGAGGTAGTCGGGCGCTTTGCCATTTCCCAGAGATGTCGGAGGGTGCCTGCATGGTCTGTTGAGACTCGCCTGATGTCTCTCTGGGGAGTGTGTGGGGTGGCCCCAGCACACCTGCTTGGAGCGAGTGTGTGCACCTCGTGAGAGGGGGTTTGTGCGTGGCTGTGACGTCACGTGTTGTGCGCTTGGGGTGAAGCTGTGTTGTGGCGAGACAGTCTTGCACCTTGCAAGCTATGTGTGTACTAGGGTGTGTATCCCTGTACGTAACCCATGGGGGGGTGGTTGTTAGTATGTGATTTGTTATCACGTTAGGTATGCTTGTGGTAAGCTACCTGAATGTACTAGGGCGCGGCCCTGTACGGAACCCACGGGGGTTGGTTGGATTGTTATGTGAGGTATGCTCGGGGTGAAGCTACCTGGGGTTTCAGGGCGAGGCCTTTATTGTGAACCCGTAAGGGTGCATATATTGTCTTTTTGTGTGTCAATTATCCCACGCACTTGCGGGGAGACTGCGTCTGATGAGACCAGCTCCTCCCCCTCTTGAAACTCATGTCCAAAGTGTTGTTTGTTTTGTTGCGGGGCGTTTTCTCTCATGTGTGTGAGTGAAGAGTTGTCCAATTTTATTGTTGATGATCGTTGGATGTCAATTGTTATCGTAAATAAATATCTTGTATTGTTATCCCTTTTGCCTCAGTGTCCACATCATTTGTCTGTTTATTTGTCCGTGTCTCCCAGGGTGTGGCGTTTAGGTTTTGTTTGAAAACT
>JAWQFJ010029700.1:10000-15049 GCA_034096865.1 Theodoxus fluviatilis | reverse complement strand
GCTATGTAATGCCATCAATCACGACAATCTCTAGAATAGAACAAACAGAAATCAAGTAACGATGTACCTATTTATTCGCCTCTTACGAATCGCTAAGGGAGACGCGGTGGCTCAATTCTTACACACACACACACACACACACACACACACACACACACACACACACACACACACACACCCGACCCACAGGGAGCGTCAGCTGGTATGGATCGAGCCCGCCGATCACCTCAATTTTGTTGAGGTAAAATCGACAGGCATCGGGCTTGCGAAAGTCAACGTAACGCGTTTTCTTCCTCACGGACATTACCTTAGAAAGAAAAATGTATCAACTAACTCTAATTATTTTAGATGTTGGTTTCTTGCCACAGCCAGCTTACCATGTCGGAGCAGATAAACAAATAAGAGACAAGCGAAACGATCACTCGTGCACTGAGTTTTGATGCGTGACCGGGACACTCCCCGCAGAATGTTTTGTTTGCTTTGTATGTAAGGTTTTAGCACTAGCTGTGGGTGTAAAAATGGTCAGTTATTAATATATTTGGTGAATTTAGTTGTCGTGAAACTTTGTTTTGTGCTTTAATGCCATTTTCTTGTCATAATCTTACACGTTACATTACGTCGAATGCGGGCAAGTAAATTGATCGATCATGCACTCATCAACTCTATGATCGTGAATTTTCTGTCCTCGCCTGACCAGGGAAACGAAATAGTCAATTTCAAGCCAGAACTAAATAGTTATCTGCTGCCACTCATTCGAGCTTTACATGAAACATTATATCACACCAGCTCGATTGTCTGCTGGCGTAGTGGCTACGGTTTGATCGTGTTCGTCTGCTAGGTATGTACGGTGTGGTTTGTTTACTTCTCTTCTGTGGGTTTTGTGAATTTTCTGTCCTCACCTGACCAGGGAAACGAAATAGTCAATTCAAGCCAGAACTAAACAGTATTCTACTGCCACTCATTCGAGCTTTTCATGAAACATTATATCACACTTGGTCGATCGTCTGCTAGCGTAGTGGCTACGGTTCGATCGTGTTCGTCTGCTAGGTATGTACGGTGTGGTTTGTTTACTTTTCTTCTGTGGGTTTTGTCCAGAAAGTATACGTGACAATAGTCTATTATGACTATTTTCGATTTTTTAAAAAATCTAATTAAACTTATTGCATGCTTTAATGCCATCCTTTTGTCACAATCTATCGATAATCACCCATACCCGAACACATAGCACCGGAAGTCGTGTAACCTACGATCATGGCTGCGCTGCTAATTACCATATGACCCCTGGTGAACTCTTCCCTGGCCATACAGCCTGTAGCAGCCAAAAGTTACTCCCGGCCAAAAGTTACTCCGGAAGTCATCGCAGAGTTATCTGCTCGGCTTTTTCTTTATGCGATTTACCGCTCCTGCACCTGTTCTTTGCATGGAATATATCCCGACAAACGACGCATTAGTTTCTTTACGAGTTTTTGTGTTTTTGGTGCATTTGTGTAGTTTAACACATAATATAGAGTTCAAAAAAGTTTTTCCCCGTGCAAAGCCGTCTCCGCTGCCGGAAATGATATGGGAGTCACCTCCCTGTGGTCTATTTGTAGTCTGGTTTTATAAAACGCGACCGTTGACTGACTTGGCACGCCCGGGGAGTTATGCTAAGATCCGGCCGCGTTAATATATCTGCGTTTTGTGACAAACGTCTTGCTCGGCGGTACTGTACTCCATGCACCTTAACGGTGCGCGTGATTCGGGTGTAATCTTAAGCTAAACGACGTTCCGAATGTTTCCGACTTCGACCATTTCAGCAGCGCCAATAAACGTCGTTTAGCTTAAGATTACACCCGAATCACGCGCACCGTTAAGGTGCATGGAGTACAGTACCGCCGAGAAAGACGTTTGTCACAAAACGCAGATATATTTACGCGGCCGGATCTTAGCATAACTCACCGGGCGTGCAAAGTCAGTCAGGCGGAGTGGCGGGTGCCGTCTCTTTTTAGAGTGGAATTCTCAGCACGTCCCGAGCAGATAACTCTGCGATGACTTCCGGAGTAACTTTTGGCCGGGAGTAACTTTTGGCTGCTACACAGCCTCGTTTATAGTGTGCTTGTGATGCATTGATGCATACCACCCAGATAAGTTTGCAAGTACAGCATACTTCACATCAAAGCATTCGCAGCAGCATCGGAAACGTGATTTGAGTACACTCTTCCTGTGGAATGCAAAGTGGGCTATGAGCGGTCTACTTCTGAGCCAGATGGCGCCTAAGTTAACAATGCCCATCTTATTTCACTAGAGCTTTCTACAATACATCTACGCGTACAGCGTCTTGTGTCTTCGCGGGCTTTGATAAGTCTGCTTCTGTGCCTATTAGCGCCGAAAATAGCAACGCCTGGTCTCATTGCCTATGATACTTTTACATTTATACATCTGTTGTGTCTTGCCTTTTTGCAGACAACAACCAGCAGAGGAGCCCGGTCTCCGACCTGGGTGTAACGTGGTTATGTAATGGTATCACATTTTATTGCACGACTAAATTGTCTTATTCACACCCTTTTTAGCATATCAATATCTGACAAAGTTTGCATTGCAGACTGGGGAACGTCAATCTGATCGTTCACGGTATAGCAATTTTCCGGCGTTCCGTTGTTGTAGTGACCTTTTGTAGCGTAGCAGACTTATTAGGCATTCCCCCACAGCAAGTCGAATAGTTTTGATTGGCTTTTCAAAAATTGACTGTAAAAGCACATTATCATTCCAAGTATATGTCTTTGTATACATGAATCCTCAGAATGATTCGACATTCAGTTTTGTCCCTCTTGATTGAAGAGACGACAATAAAAGCATTTGCGTTATGTAAAAAGCATTCATAATAGAAGGGAGGTAACTGTCATCAGTCATTAAGGTCAAGGTCAACAGAAAATCCCGAAATCATTATGGTTTCTTTTTCCTTCAACTTTTCTGTTACAGGCATGATTGTGGATAAAATCCATGACCACGTGCCGAACCATCATGAAGGATTTATGTTTGGCTTGGTTTTTTTTCTACTTGTGCTGCAAGAATGGAACTGACTCCTGCGGCAGTCTTTATCGAAGGTGAAAAGGGGTTCCGCTGGGAATAATATCATCCTTGCTAGGCGCTAGGTGGTGGCGCCATGTAGTCTTATGCAGTCAGAACCTTCTGGAGATGTTCCAACTGCTGCCGACCTTGACAAAAAGGTGATCTCTGCTACGGGGTGAGAGGTCACTGCAGGAATACTGAGATTGGTTTACTACGGTAGCAAAGGTCATTGCGCAACAACGGAAGGTGGGGTTTGATGCTGCTGTCACAAGCAACATTTGAAACCAAGGGGCGTCACTCTAATCACGCCTCAAATAGCGACAAGACGCTGCTAATATAGCAGCATTATATCTCTTTAAAATACATCCTTGAATTTTTTTAAGTAGCCTAAAGCCGTCTCTGAAAGGCGTTGATTTCAAATCTGGGCTCGGTTTTTACTTTAGCTTTCCCGTTCTGGAACCTGTAGAGAATAAACTAACAGACAGTTCATTTTTCACTCTACACTGAGTCGTTTTCTTTCAGTCACTGCTTTCGAAGCCGAATTAATGTGAGGAAAACCCTTGACCGTTTAATTAACTTTAATTTTTTGTAACGGAGTGAGTTCACACAGACATGCACACACATAGGTATGTCTGATTATTTTTAATTCAAGTGTCTATACCTACATCTACATATTTGTTCATGATGTCAGAAAAAGTACATGATATGCACCAAGGACTGAAGCGTCGTCTCAGGGTGTCTTTCAGAGAAAATGACGTAAGTCGACATGTATAGTCGTTGGACCTAAAGCCTCCTGGCACAAGTAATTTGAATCGAACAGCGTCTGAGGACTTTGTAATCGCCGGCGAGGTCATTTGGAGAAGCCCAAGTCGGGAAACTCAATCTAAGTTAGCCATTTTGGCCATTATTGCCATTTTAACACAGCGAGTTTGGCCTACTCGCAATCTCTTGTGCGAGCAACATTACGTGTGAAACCTTTTTCCTTACCTGAAATAATTCATATCGCTAAACTCGACGATGGAAAAGATTGCATGTTACCCTTAAACCAAATCTTGTTCATTCTCCATCGAGTGCAAAGCAACTATGCAGTTCTCTTGATACCAGCGAAGGCATCATTTTCAGGACTAAATTGTAGATCTGTGTATCAAACCGAGTCAAACAACCCATCGAGTCGCGATACGCGCAAGTCTGAAACACCCCTTCCTCCCCAAAAAGCCAACTGTAATACAGCCACTTTTTATTGACTCTCCCCAATTTTAAAATCCCTGGATATTGGTCAGAGAAGGCAGCTGCAAATGGAGGTCAACGCCATTAACCCCAACAAAATAAAACCGCTAAAAAAAAATCCAACCCAGAGCCAGGGGCAGTCGCGGCTGGGGACAAGAGCCGTCATATTTAAATGGCTCATTCAGCAAGATAAATAGCCTGGTGCAGGCGGAATCCAGGGGCTCATCTCCTCAGGGAAAAGACCATTGCTGCGCCTGGCTGGAGTGGGATCTCAGTGAAGATGTCACCGCCAAGCCATCGCCCCAATGAAATCATGGCTGCTGGGGGTGTGATCTCATCGGCTGCCATCCACGCGTGCCCACGGTCAGGGAAAGGACAGACCCAATCACGTGACACGCGCTCCCACGCCTCGACCCCTCACTTCCGCCGGCCCTATCCCTGGGGGGCATCACGGGATAGCAGGGGCTGCATGTTTCCCGGCAGGCTGCTCCTTGGAGACCCGTTTTCGGACCTCTGTCGATCCGTCAAAGGCTGCCTGGTTCCGATAAGCTGGCCTGCCAGCATCCAGAAGAGTCTCCAATGCCTCACTTTAACCGATTAGGCAGCATTCTGTAATAGGATGGGATTGTCATCTTGTGTGGCGCCGCGGGTGCATTGACGTCGTCGGGTTGATATTCTCAACATTGTTTCACGTTCAATCAAAACGGCCCCCTCCACGCCGGTAGTTCTTCTTTTAATTACTTTCAATCCGGCTAAAAATTCCAGTTGGATCAG
>JAWQFJ010029700.1:2500-7500 GCA_034096865.1 Theodoxus fluviatilis | reverse complement strand
AATAATTGAGTCTGATCTACGATCAAAATGAAAAAACCTTGACTCACACGGGGAGATGATAATTTGTGTCTTTTCCTCCACTTTGGGGCCCAAAGATCACTTCATGAATTTGCTGTGATGCACATAGCAGAAAATTACATCATTTCATTAGTTATGCTAAATTATGTCACTTGCCATGTCCTCCGCTGATGCACACAATGACTACTTGAAGCAATTTCTAGTGTTGTAAATAGCAGAGGAATGGTTTGATATGTTTTTTAATAGTTCATTCATGTCTTGTGCCCAATGATAATGTGTTGTGTTTTTTAATAGAGAAGAGTTTTCTAAATCAAGTAAAAGTGAATTAGGTATTGTGTCCTTTTGCATTGCTTTGATGGTGTAAAAATTAACGGCCCTTAAGATGCACATTGGTTTTTCAAGTATAGTCATTTCTGGTAATGTCTGAAGATAATTTTTAGTCATTTATGGGTAACGATTGAAACTTTTAGGCAATTTCATAAATGACCGATCAAAGCAGTCATTTCTGGATATGACTGACATTTTTAGTGATTACCGGAAATGACTGATTACCCGATTTGACCGTAACATATATAGGGAGTTCATAACGAATCGGGAATGCGATTTCACACCATGCGGTGTTTTTCTTGTTTTTGTTTGTGGGGTACTGGTTGGTAGGGGAGTTGTAAATCAAAAGAAATGCCACAGTCACTATGAGCTCTATGTTTCGGGGAAAGTTGGAAAGACACCAGTCAACTCACTCATTCTTGTATGCGTCCACGTGACCTAGTGGTATCATCGCTAACTAACACGCGGGTGTTCCGGGTTCATTTTACATCTGATGCCCTCGTCTTATTTTTTACCGGACACAAAGAAATGTTCTGTTCTATCAACAAAACTTACCAGGTGTGAAGAGGCCTCAAAGAAGGCTCTATCCGAGCATCGTATAATAGGAAAAAAGACTGTCGTGTTTACAGTGTGTATATTCCACAAAGTCTTCAGTACCTGAACAGTTTTTTTCCTTTTTTTGCTCCCAAACAGTGGCTATCTAGGGCAGAGCGTAGAGACAATCTAGGGGGAAAATGAAAACCCCAGATACGTATATTGATTACCAATCCCCAATATCGAACCTCCAAAAACCACATTTCTCTACCGCCCAGAAAATCTCCCTTGCAAAAGGTCATGCCTTCTGTTTTGTCCGTGTAAATAGAGAAAGCGAGTCTTTTGGACTTTATGCACATATTTTCCATTTGGTGCTGTAAGCCAATTGGAGTTGTGGCAAGTAACACTACATCGTCCGCAAAGAGAAGGGAAAAGAGCTACATCGACACAGACATTATCTGCAAACCATGTCGCCCTTGACTACGAATATAACCGGCAGTATAGTCAAAAGACAGGCACACAATTATAATAGACTGTACTGATCCCCGTCTTAAGCCAACATAACAGTAGAAGAATTCTGTGGTGACACCATTCCACCTTGCGCACACTTGTACCTGTGAGTATCCTGCCCGAAGTAGTCTAAGGAACTTAGTTGACAACCCTGCCTCGGACACATTCCAGAAATGGGACTTATCTACCGAGTCGAAAGCCATCTGTAAATCGACAAAAGCGGCATAGAGATTGCGTCGACTGATGCCATACACATTTTGAACCGCAACTGATTAATTAAAGCGTGAACATATGGCCAATTTTATTGCTTCGACACCCGAAACTTGTCCAGGAGCGCGTTTCCTAGTCAAGTATTCCTCGAGAAACTTGTGGCTAGGTGTTGCCTACGGCGTCTCGTTCACAAGGAGACATTCGATTTAAAGGAGGGTGGCCGAGGTAGCTCCGGAGATACTTTGCTGCTAATAGCTTCAAAGGCCTGGTTGAACCAAAATGGCAGAGACCATGCCAATTGGGTGTCCCCTCATAGAGGACAGTGCCTGGAATGTACATCTCACTGTTCGAGAAAGGAAAAGGGTACGTACTCGGAAGTATTTGCTGTTCGAGTGTTTATTAGCATATTTTGAATAGTATATGTATAGGTTATTTCTGGAACAAATACTGTCGAAATTTCCTTTATCGTTTGCAACTACGAAGCACCATACATAACCACTCTCGAAATTATTTCCCTTGAATTGATCGGTGTATCAAGGCACAACATTTTCGACAAAAATGGTCTACTATTGAACGCATATTGCTTTCTTTTCGTTGAAAAGGTTCCCGTGATATTCGAGATGTCACCATGTTATGGTCTATCAAGTGAAAAACTGCTGTGATGTCCGTGTCGTCAGTTATTTCGTCTATCAGCAACTTCTTTATCGACTGTTGCGCCAGAACGCAGCCATGTTATCTCGGACTTGATGATTGGCCGTTTCTTAGACGTCTTTCGATGCTTGCCTGGCTTTTGGCTTGCCCTCGAGGAGTGTACCTAGCGTAGGCAACGCGCCCATGATGATGTTGCTGCACCTTCAAATCTTCTTTATCTTCATGCGGCGCGTGAAAACCATGCCCCGACGTCTGACGCGGACACCCAGCTGTCATCTTGAGTGCTCCCATGCAGCGATGAGTGACGAAAACGCTACGAGGCTGGACTGTCACGGATGGGCTTCACGTAAATCCGACAGAGGAGTGTGGCGTGGTGAGATGGCCGGGTGGAGAGATGACCGGAAAACACCACTGAACACCACAGAAACCTTACTAAAGAGGTGACAATAATATATTTCTTGGAGTATTCACAAATCGTTTCTGTCATATCGTGGACTAAACTTGTTAGTCTCTTCGTGGTAGGGGCGACGCAGAGCATGTGGGTAGCTTTACATGTGTAACTTCATCAGCAGTGACAGAAGATGGAGCTCAGGCTTCTGCTTTCATCTTCACCACAAGTAGTGCTGGAACACCATGTTACGGACAGGCTAACTGGGCCTCGGGTTTGCCTAGCCCGCACAAGTGAAAATAAACAAGAAAACACAAACACCAGCACAGAGTTACATAGTCGTGTATTTCGGACACAAAAACCAGCTCAACTGCCCGTCCCACACCAGGGCTCACGGGTGCTGACGTGCGGCCCCCGCCGGCACTCAGACTTCAAACACTCAAGCTCCAGCGGCCCCCGCCGACAGTCTTCATACAGGCCCCCGCCTGGAAAGCTCCACTTCTCCGCTGTCCAAAGAACCCAGTCGCCTTGGGGTTCATTCGCTCGAGTGTCGTACACAGCTTCCACTCGGCAAATATACAATCAATTAGATCATTCGCTCACAGGTGAACACTCCTCAGTCACTACGTCATCACTCATGCTAAAAATAACCATCGTCAAAACCTAGCCACGTGCACACACCATTCCACACATTCGATTCGTAACAACCACCCCCCCATCAAGCCGAACAAGTTCCTGCAACTTGTGTAGCTTCATTCCTGCGTAATCCTGGAACCCATATCCGCCTGCGAATTCCAGCGGCCCTCAAACGGTAAGAGATGGTACCTCCATCACCCACCGCGAACTGCAACCTCAAGTCTGGCAGCAGTTCCCCGGGCACCCCTGTGCGGGAAGATTTGGACCCAAGCGCCTCTGCCACGGCCTCCGTCTCACTCGAGCGCAGCGCTACGGCCTCCGGACAGGACGCCGCCACCTCGACCAACGCGAGGACACGCTTGTCTCCCCTGGACGAAGGAGGAGTCAATGGGCCCACAAAATCCACAGGACCCACCAACAGACAACTCGCAGAGTCATGAAAATCGTTAGTTGGAGGAACCTCAGACCTCTGCAAAGGCTGCCTCCTCTGAGGACATTTTGCAGTAAGTAGAGGACGGAAGGGCTTCACCTCAGCCTGCGCCTGTGCCCTCGTCTGCACAGCCCCCACTATCTCTGTGCATTCGAACTGAGCTCCCGGAATCCTCCCCAAAATGACGTCACACACGGGATTATCAATGACGCAAGCATCAACCTCTCCCTTTGGTCGCGGAAACCCAGGTGCCTCAACGGGTGTAGCAACCCCTGCCGACCACACATCAGCAGATGCCTTGGCAGACATGGACTGAGAGGGATGAGCCTCCCGATACCTTTCAGCATCGGCCACCAAGTCTTGCACCCACCCGTACTCTCGCTCCTTTAGAAAGGTGACCAAACTGGCCGAGCAAGAAGCGAGAATCTGTTCCCTCAAAACCAGATTGATGAGGCCGTCGAATGTTGTCTCGATCCGCGACAAGTCTATCCACCGATCCAGGAGATGCCTCAAATGACTCAGATATGTCACCATACTTTCCCCCTGCTGCGGCCTCAAGGCACGGAAGCGAGACCGGTAACCCTCTGCGGAGCACTGGAAGGTGCGCAACAACGCTTTTTTTAGCTCCTCGTAGGAGAGCGACTCTCGCAACGATAGCTCATGATAGGTGTTGAGAGCTTTGCCCTTCAAAAGAGAGGAAAGCAGCGTAGCCCAATCCCGTCTATCCCATCCCACGGCACCCGCGTACTTTTCAAAACGAAAGAGATAGCTATCCATCTCGTCTGTTTTGTCATCAAAGTATGGCAATTTTGGACTTGCCGCCATTTTTTTTTTGAAGGAGTGGAGGCAACAGCCTTACCCACTCTTAATTTCTCCAATTCAAACTGCCTCTCTCGTTCTCTCTCTTGCTCTTGCCTCTCTCGTTCTCTCTCGCGCTCTTGCCTCTCTCGTTCTTTCTCTTGCTCTTGCCTCTCTCGTTCTTTCTCTTGCTCTTGCCTCTCTCGTTCTTTCTCTTGCTCTTGCCTCTCTCGTTCTCTCTCGCGCTCTTGCCTCTCTCGTTCTCTCTCGCGCTCTTGCCTCTCTCGTTCTTTATCTTGCTCTTGCCTCTCTCGTTCTTTCTCTTGCTCTTGCCTCTCTCGTTCTCTCTCTTGCTCTTGCCTCTCTCGTTCTCTCTCGCGCTCTTGCCTCTCTCGTTCTTTCTCTTGCTCTTGCCTCTCTCGTTCTTTCTCGCGCTCTTGCCTCTCTCGTTCTTTCTCTTGCTCTTGCCTCTCTCGTTCTTTCTCTTGCTCTTGCCTC
>JAWQFJ010029698.1:82500-104287 GCA_034096865.1 Theodoxus fluviatilis | reverse complement strand
GTGAGAAAGAGAGAGAGAAAGAGAGAGAGAGAAAGAAAGAGAGAGAGAAAGAGAGAGAGAGAGAAAAGAGAGATAGAGAAAGAGAAAAAAAGAGAGAGATAGAGAAAGAGAGAGAGAGAGAGAAGAAGAAGTAGATGGCGATAAAAAGAACGAGAGAGGCGGCGGGCAAGAAGAAAGGGAGAAAAAAGTGGAAGTGACAGAGAAGGGAGACAGATGAGGGAGAGAGGAGGGTCAGTGAGAATTCTCTACAATCATGGTTTCCCCTCCCCCACTTCTTGCCCACACCATCCATCAACGAAGTTGTAGTAGTAATTGCTTCATGGTTCTGGCCAACATCATTTTCTGCCTACATCGGTTGCCACGTTGTGAGATGCCAGCGCCGTTGACAGACGTTCCTTCGCCAGTAAGAGAAAAGGCCAACAGCCGCGAGCCTGTGTTGTATTAAATCGTGTCGCCGTGAAATTGTGTCGCAGCAACTCGCTTCTACGGCGACATGATTTAATACTGAAAGCCGTGGAATCATGTCGCCGCGACACGATTGGCCGTGAAATCGTGTCGCCGTGAAATCGTGTCCCCGCGACACGATTCCACGATGTATCCTCGCACCCGTGGAATCCTGTCGCAGTACTAAACAGTATATAGTTTACAGCCAATGGCAGTCATCTTACAAGCCCCTCCTTTCTTTAAACCAGCCAATAATTGTCATTATCCAAGCTCCTCCCTTTCATCAGAATCCAATCGTCGTTAACTGATCTCTCTCTCTCTCTCTCCCCTTTCTCTCACTCTCTCTCTCTCTTTCTCTCTTTCTCTCTCTCTTTCTCTCTCTCTTGATCAGCATCACCGATACTGTTTTCTCTCTACATCAACCAAGTAGCAGACTATGTACGAGAAAACGGTAAACATGGTATTCAAATGTTAAGTGGAAAGTCGGAGCTTTATCTCCTCATATTCGCGGATGATGTGGCACTTCTGTCGACCTCACCCACAGGACTTCAAACCCAGATTAACAATCTTGCTAGTGCGTCACAACGCATTGGCCTAGAAATAAACACAAGCAAGACGAAGGTCATGGTTTTCCGGAGAGGAGGACATTTAGCTCAAGGTGAAAAATGGGTGTTAAATGGGAAACAACTTGAGGTGGTAAACAGCTATAAATATCTGGGTTATATTTTCTCTACAAAACTCTCAACAACAATATCCTTGGACAGTCTGGCTACTACAGCGAAACGAAAAACAATGCATTTGTTTAAATTGATGTGGAGTCTTAAAAACATGAAACCTAAACTATTTTTCCGACTATATGATGCACAAGTTCAGCCTTCTTTACTGTATGCTTCAGAGATATGGGGCCTAAAGGAACACAAACCCATAGAAAAAGCACATATGTTTGCTTGCAAACGTTTCCTAAAGGTGGACTGCAGAACGCCTAACAGTTTGGTATATGGAGAAACGGGAAGGTTTCCTCTCGCCATTAATAGTGCAATGAAAGCTATCAGATACTGGCTAAAACTGACCAAAATGTCTGATGACAGGCTACCTAAGCAAGCCTATCTCATGCTAGCCAATGCAAAGATCCCAGATAAACTCAATTGGGCCAAATCAGTTGAAGATACTTTGTGTAAGGCCGGATATGCATATATCTGCCACCTGAAATTTTAGTAAAATACGTTTTTTTGAACACATGCAAAAATAATACATTTTTTAGTGTAGAAATGACTGAATTTTTAGATTTTGTTAAAATTTGTATTGAAATTTAAACCGTTTTTGAGATATTCGCCTGTATATAGGGTGGGTCTGAGTGGTCTGAGCCGTCATTTTGCTTCAAAATGTCACCCTCCCTTCACTGGACGATCTATTCTAAAATAATTAGCTACTCCCTTTCTGGCTTTTATTCTACTGTAAATAATGAGCACTCCCTCTTTATTAGCACTTCCGGTTTGCATTTCAGCGTGGTCTGGTAGGATTTTGAGGTTGTTTTCGTCATTTTCTGAACTGTAAACAAAAGTAGCCTGTATTTCCAACCTGTGATTGTGTTTCAAGATGCCTGGTGGTGTAAAACTACGGGGTAAACGAGCAAAGAAGCGAAAGTTTCACGGAAATCAACACTCGGAAGGATCTGCCTACAAGAAAACAAAGACAGTTGAATCTGATGAGAACAATACAGACAATGATAGAGGTGAGACAGACGATGTTGTGCCATCATCGAGTGACAATGCCACGCCCACTCAAAGTGCAAGGAAGTTATCTCAAGGCCGTGAAGCTTATTTGATCTTTGAAAATGAGCCGAGAGAGAATAATGATGGTGAAATTAAATTTGAATGTGACAAAACTGACATCACAGACATGGACCAAACTGGAAGCAGAATATTTGATATGGATTTACTGAACATGAACCTTTCTTCGAGTGTTGTGTGTAGGTACTGCAAGCAGCCAGTCCGTCTTCTAGAGGTGAAAAGAAAAGGCCTCGGCTCTCATTTTGCCTTCCATTGTGACACTGCAAGATGCAACAAGCAAAGAGCTTTTCCCAACTGTGCTGTTTACAAAGTAAACAATCTTGAAAACTACTCGATAAACCGACGTGTTGCTTTTGCCATGAGGTGTATCGGTGATGACAGAGCAGACCTGCAAACATTTTGTGGGGTCATGGACTTGCCTCCACCTGTTCATGACAATACATACAATATCATCAACAAGACAGTCCAAGCTGCAGCAACAACAGTTCAGGTAGATTCAATGAGAAGAGCAGCTGAGGAGGAATTTGCACAAGCTGAACCCATTCCCGGTGAGATTGTTCGAAACATTGACGCTTCAAGTGATGGTACCTGGATGACACCTGGTCATTCCTCAAAAATAGGTGCTGCCACAGTGATAGGCTGCAAGACTGGCAGGGTGTTAGACATAGGAACAAGAAGCAAAGTATGTAAGAGCTGTGATGTTTGGCTCAAGAGAGACAAGACCACAGCAAGCTTCAGGAGGTGGCAGCGGACACATTCGTGTTCACTAGACCACAAGGCGTCGTCTGGGTCCATGGAGGCAGAGATCATCAAAGACTGCTTTCATTCTTCAATACAGAAATATAATCTCAGATATACAGGCTTTGTGGGAGATGGGGATACCAACACTTTCAAAAAGGTACAAGAATCTAAGCCTTACGGTGATGTCCCCATCCATAAGGAAGAATGCGTCGGGCATGTTCAGAAGCGCATGGGGACCCGCATGAGGAATCTGAAGAAACAAATGAAAGGCCAAAAGCTTTGTGATGGAAAAGGAATAGAGGGGAAGGGGAGACTGACAGACAAACAGATTGATAGCATTCAGAGAATGTATGGCAACGCAATACGCCGAAACAAGAATGACTTAGCGACCATGAAACAGCATGTATGGGCGATATATTTCCATAAATTGTCCACCGACGCGCGACCACAACATGACATGTGCTCTGAGGCTTGCCCTTACAGGACAGCCCAAAGGGAAGGCAAGGATTTCAAGCACAAAAACAGTTTGCCAGAGGCTGTCATGAACACCATCAAGCCAATCTTTCGAGACCTTGCTCACCCAGACTTGCTACAGAAGTGTGTTCGCGGATTTACACAAAATGCGAACGAGTGTATAAACAATCTCATTTGGAAGTTTGCTCCAAAGAAAAAGAATCATGGCATTGTAACTGTGAAAACAGCTGTGGCTCTCTCTGTTGGTGTGTTCAATGATGGGGCTGTCACATTAGCTCTTACAATGAAGCAGTTGGACCTTGAAGTTGGCGTTCATGCAAGGAGCTGCTTCGAGAAGATGGACGCAGACCGCATTCAGAATGCCCAGAAGCAAGCCAACGCAGCCAGCCATGAGGCCAGGATCAGGAGGAGACAACAGAGACTCCACCAAGATGAGACTCAGGAACAGGCTGATGGGTTCCCCTACTTAGCAGGTGGTCACTAGACTCTGGAGCTTCTGGTTGGTGCCCTTTCTTGTAATTTTTGGACAAATTTGAGGGGTCAAAAAGTAAGCCGAAAATTAGGCCTTTACGCTGGTTTTTACAAGATATCTCTGGAACTATTTGACATATAGCCACCAAACTTTGCAGGTAGTTTTAGGACACCAACAGCTGGCTTTTGTGCCTCTGATGAAACTATACAAGTGGTTTTGTGAATTTAGCAAACCTTGAACATTCATAAATTTATGCTAAAAAATTAATGTATAAAAAAAAATCTAGCTGAGTCAGTATCTGCTATATCTTCAAGTCTGTGGTACACAAGCCAGATCATTATGTTAGGTAAACTATCCCCAAATGCCAAGACACTTGAAGCTGTGGTTGCTAGCTGATGGTGCTAAAAATATGCTACTTTTTCGATAGTTGACAAAACCCATTTTGGCTGATTGTTTACATTTTTGAGTCATTAGATGAACTCTGAGAACTATTTTGAACACATAATCAGAAAGATCAGCCAATTTGCTATGGGTATGCCTATTTTTGTGTTTCTAGTTTGAAATAAAATGAAAATAGAATTAAAACACGAATATTAACGCAATTTCAGCTGGCAGTGCCGCCTTAACGACGATTGGATGCTGATGAAAGGGGAGGAGCTTGGATAATGACAATTATTGGCTGGTTTAAAGAAAGGAGGGGCTTGTAAGATGACTGCCATTGGCTGTAAACTATATACTGTTTAGTACTGCGACAGGATTCCACGGGTGCGACACGATTCCACGGCAATTACATCGTGGAATCGTGTCGCGGGAACACGATTTCACGGCCAATCGTGTCGCGGCGACATGATTCCACGGCTTTCAGTATTAAATCATGTCGCCGTAGAATCGTGTTGCTGCGACACAATTTCACGGCGACACAATTTAATACAACACCTGCAGTGTGGGCAGATCAGCACAACACGCACACGTTACCACAGTCACGCCCACGTCACAAGTCACGCACACGTCACGGCACGGCGGACATATTACATGACGTCACGGCACGGCGGACATACTACATGACGTCACGGCACGGGGGACATACTACATGACGTCACGGCACGGCGGACATACCAAATGACGTCACGGCACGGCGGACATACTACATGACGTCACGGCACGGCGGACATACTACATGACGTCACGGCACGGCGGACATACTACATGACGTCACGGCACGGCGGACATACTACATGACGTCACGGCACGGCGGACATACTACATGACGTCGCGGCACGACGGACATACTACATGACGTCACGGCACGGCGGACATACTACATGACGTCAAGGCACGGCGGACATACTACATGACGTCACGGCACGGCGGACACGCAACTCAGACAAGATAGGGACGGACGCCGCTGGGCCTGTCTGTTTGGGCGCTAAGTGTGTCGGGATTGGGGAATCAATCTGTCAGAGCTGACGCGATAGTAGTGAGCTGTCTGTCTGCCCCTTTGTCCCGCCGTCCCTCCCCAGACTCCCCCTCCATCCTCGGCAACCCTCGTAGCCCCCTTTTCTGTGCACGTCACGTCGCCACGCCCCTCCCACCCGTTTCTCTCCCACATCTCTCCTCCACCCGTCACCCACTCATAACTCCTTCCTTTTTCTCCCACATCTCTCCTCCACCCGTCACCCACCCATACCTCCTTCCTTTTCTCCCACATCTCTCCTCCACCCGTCACCCACTCATACCTTCTTCCTTTTTCTCCCACATCTCTCCTCCACCCGTCACCCACTCATAACTCCTTCCTTTTTCTCCCACATCTCTCCTCCACCCGTCACCCACCCATACCTCCTTCCTTTTCTCCCACCACTCTCCTCCACCCGTCACCCACCCATACCTCCTTCCTTTTTCTCCCACATCTCTCCTCCACCCGTCACCCACTCATACCTCCTTCCTTTTTCTCCCACATCTCTCCTCCACCCGTCACCCACTCATACCTCCTTCCTTTTCTCCCACATCTCTCCTCCACCCGTCACCCACTCATACCTCCTTCCTTTTCTCCCACATCTCTCCTCCACCCGTCACCCACCCATACCTCCTTCCTTTTCTCCCACAACTCTCCTCCACCCGTCACCCACTCATAACTCCTTCCTTTTCTCCCACATCTCTCCTCCACCCGTCACCCACTCATAACTCCTTCCTTTTCTCCCACATCTCTCCTCCACCCGTCACCCACTCATAACTCCTTCCTTTTTCTCCCACATCTCTCCTCCACCCGTCACCCACTCATAACTCCTTCCTTTTTCTCCCACATCTCTCCTCCACCCGTCACCCACTCATAACTCCTTCCTTTTCTCCCACATCTCTCCTCCACCCGTCACCCACTCATACCTCCTTCCTTTTCTCCCACATCTCTCCTCCACCCGTCACCCACTCATACCTCCTTCCTTTTCTCCCACATCTCTCCTCCACCCGTCACCCACTCATAACTCCTTCCTTTTTCTCCCACATCTCTCCTCCACCCGTCACCCACTCATAACTCCTTCCTTTTTCTCCCAATCGTCGGCCATCTACCCCTTATGTCCTCACCTCACTAGATCTCCTCTCCCACCCCCATCCACCCCCACCCACCCCCCACCCCGAACCCCTCCACTCCACACTACTGATCTGCCCTGCCTGTTGTCTGAGACGTCCTCCCTAGGGGGCGCTACGGTTCCGGGGCTGATTACCTCCCCTGCAGGACGCCGTGTTCCGAGGCTGATTACCTCCCCTGCAGGACGCCGTGTTTAGACGCTAGATGGCGCGGCCGCGCCATTACT
The DNA here is from genome assembly GCA_034096865.1 of Theodoxus fluviatilis. Classification (NCBI taxonomy): domain Eukaryota; kingdom Metazoa; phylum Mollusca; class Gastropoda; order Cycloneritida; family Neritidae; genus Theodoxus; species Theodoxus fluviatilis. The sequence continues at coordinate 97,559 of JAWQFJ010029698.1, read as the reverse complement.
CAGCGTTAACTGTCTCCGTGTCTGGACTGCCCCCCCCCCTCCTATCTCCTTCTGTCTATCTTGTCTCTCTATCCTGTCTCCTTCTGTCTATCTTGTCTCTCTATCCTGTCTCCGTGTCTGGACTGCCCCCCCTCCTGTCTCCTTCTGTCTATCCTGTCTCTCTATCCTGTCTCCTTCTGTCTATCTTGTCTCTCTATCCTGTCTCCGTGTCTGGACTGCCCCCCCTCCTGTCTCCTTCTGTCTATCTTGACTTGTCTCTCTATCCTGTCTCCGTGTCTGGACTGCCCCCCCCCTACTGTCTCCTTCTGTCTATCTTGTCTCTCTATCCTGTCTCCTTCTGTCTATCCTGTCTCTCTATCCTGTCTCCGTGTCTGGACTGCCCCCCCCCCCCCCTCCTGTCTCCTTCTGTCTATCCTGTCTCTCTCTCCTGTCTCCATCTGTCTATCTTGTCTCTCTATCCTGTCTCCGTTTCTGGACTGCCCCCCCCCTCCTGTCTCCTGTCTATCCTGTCTCTCTATCCTGTCTCCTTCTGTCTATCTTGTCTCTCTATCCTGTCTCCTTCTGTCTATCTTGTCTCTCTATCCTGTCTCCTTCTGTCTATCTTGTCTCTCTATCCTGTCTCCATCAGTCTATCTTAACTTTTCTCTCTATCCTGTCTCCATCAGTCTATCTTGACTTTTCTCTCTCTCCTGTCTCCATCTGTCTATCTTGTCTCTCTATCCTGTCTCCGTGTCTGGACTGCCCCCCCCTCCTATCTCCTTCTGTCTATCTTGTCTCTCTATCCTGTCTCCTTCTGTCTATCTTGTCTCTATCCTGTCTCCGTGTCTGGACTGCCCCCCCCCCTACTGTCTCCTTCTGTCTATCTTGTCTCTATCCTGTCTCCGTGTCTGGACTGCCCCCCCCTCCTATCTCCTTCTGTCTATCTTGTCTCTCTATCCTGTCTCCATCTGTCTATCTAGTCTCTCTATCCTGTCTCCGTGTCTGGACTGCCCCCCCCTCCTATCTCCTTCTGTCTATCTTGTCTCTCTATCCTGTCTCCTTCTGTCTATCTTGTCTCTATCCTGTCTCCGTGTCTGGACTGCCCCCCCCCCTCCTGTCTCCTTCTGTCTATCTTGTCTCTCTATCCTGTCTCTCTATCCTGTCTCCTTCTGTCTATCTTGTCTCTCTATCCTGTCTCCGTGTCTGGACTGCCCCCCCCCTCCTGTCTCCTTCTGTCTATCTTGTCTCTCTATCCTGTCTCTCTATCCTGTCTCCTTCTGTCTATCTTGTCTCTCTATCCTGTCTCCGTGTCTGGACTGCCCCCCCCCCTCCTGTCTCCTTCTGTCTATCTTGTCTCTCTATCCTGTCTCTCTATCCTGTCTCCTTCTGTCTATCTTGTCTCTCTATCCTGTCTCCTTCTGTCTATCCTGTCTCTCTATCCTGTCTCCGTGTCTGGACTGCCCCCCCCTACTGTCTCCTTCTGTCTATCTTGATTTGTCTCTCTATCCTGTCTCCGTGTCTGGACTGCCCCCCCTTCTGTCTCCTTCTGTCTATCTTGTCTCTCTATCCTGTCTCCTTCTGTCTATCCTGTCTCTCTATCGTGTCTCCGTGTCTGGACTGCCCCCCCCTACTGTCTCCTTCTGTCTATCTTGACTTGTCTCTATCCTGTCTCCTTCTGTCTATCCTGTCTCTCTATCCTGTCTCCTTCTGTCTATCTTGTCTCTCTATCCTGTCTCCTTCTGTCTATCCTGTCTCTCTATCCTGTCTCCTTCTGTCTATCTTGTCTCTCTATCCTGTCTCCTTCTGTCTATCTTGTCTCTCTATCCTGTCTCCGTGACTGGACTGCCCCCCCTCCTGTCTCCTTCTGTCTATCTTGTCTCTCTATCCTGTCTCCTTCTGTCTATCCTGTCTCTCTATCCTGTCTCCGTGTCTGGACTGCCCCCCCCCTACTGTCTCCTTCTGTCTATCTTGACTTGTCTCTATCCTGTCTCCTTCTGTCTATCCTGTCTCTCTATCCTGTCTCCTTCTGTCTATCTTGTCTCTCTATCCTGTCTCCTTCTGTCTATCCTGTCTCTCTATCCTGTCTCCGTGTCTGGACTGCCCCCCCCTACTGTCTCCTTCTGTCTATCCTGTCTCTCTATCCTGTCTCCTTCTGTCTATCCTGTCTCTCTATCCTGTCTCCTTCTGTCTATCCTGTCTCTCTATCCTGTCTCCGTGTCTGGACTGCCCCCCCCCTACTGTCTCCTTCTGTCTATCTTGACTTGTCTCTATCCTGTCTCCTTCTTTCTATCTTGTCTCTCTATCCTGTCTCCTTCTGTCTATCCTGTCTCTCTATCCTGTCTCCGTGTCTGGACTGCCCCCCCTTCTGTCTCCTTCTGTCTATCTTGTCTCTCTATCCTGTCTCCTTCTGTCTATCCTGTCTCTCTATCGTGTCTCCGTGTCTGGACTGCCCCCCCCTACTGTCTCCTTCTGTCTATCTTGACTTGTCTCTATCCTGTCTCCTTCTGTCTATCCTGTCTCTCTATCCTGTCTCCTTCTGTCTATCTTGTCTCTCTATCCTGTCTCCTTCTGTCTATCCTGTCTCTCTATCCTGTCTCCTTCTGTCTATCTTGTCTCTCTATCCTGTCTCCTTCTGTCTATCTTGTCTCTCTATCCTGTCTCCGTGACTGGACTGCCCCCCCTCCTGTCTCCTTCTGTCTATCTTGTCTCTCTATCCTGTCTCCTTCTGTCTATCCTGTCTCTCTATCCTGTCTCCGTGTCTGGACTGCCCCCCCCCTACTGTCTCCTTCTGTCTATCTTGACTTGTCTCTATCCTGTCTCCTTCTGTCTATCCTGTCTCTCTATCCTGTCTCCTTCTGTCTATCTTGTCTCTCTATCCTGTCTCCTTCTGTCTATCCTGTCTCTCTATCCTGTCTCCGTGTCTGGACTGCCCCCCCCTACTGTCTCCTTCTGTCTATCCTGTCTCTCTATCCTGTCTCCTTCTGTCTATCCTGTCTCTCTATCCTGTCTCCTTCTGTCTATCCTGTCTCTCTATCCTGTCTCCGTGTCTGGACTGCCCCCCCCCTACTGTCTCCTTCTGTCTATCTTGACTTGTCTCTATCCTGTCTCCTTCTTTCTATCTTGTCTCTCTATCCTGTCTCCTTCTGTCTATCCTGTCTCTCTATCCTGTCTCCGTGTCTGGACTGCCCCCCCCTCCTGTCTCCTTCTGTCTATCTTGTCTCTATCCTGTCTCCGTGTCTGGACTGCCCCCCCTACTGTCTCCTTCTGTCTATCTTGTCTCTATCCTGTCTCCGTGTCTGGACTGCCCCCCCCCCCTCCTGTCTCCTTCTGTCTATCTTGTCTCTATCCTGTCTCCGTGTCTGGACTGCCCCCCCTCCTGTCTCCTTCTGTCTATCTTGTCTCTCTATCCTGTCTCCGTGTCTGGACTGCCCCCCCCCCTCCTGTCTCCTTCTGTCTATCTTGTCTCTCTATCCTGTCTCTCTATCCTGTCTCCTTCTGTCTATCTTGTCTCTCTATCCTGTCTCCGTGTCTGGACTGCCCCCCCCCTCCTGTCTCCTTCTGTCTATCTTGTCTCTCTATCCTGTCTCTCTATCCTGTCTCCTTCTGTCTATCTTGTCTCTCTATCCTGTCTCCTTCTGTCTATCCTGTCTCTCTATCCTGTCTCCGTGTCTGGACTGCCCCCCCCTACTGTCTCCTTCTGTCTATCTTGATTTGTCTCTCTATCCTGTCTCCGTGTCTGGACTGCCCCCCCTTCTGTCTCCTTCTGTCTATCTTGTCTCTCTATCCTGTCTCCTTCTGTCTATCCTGTCTCTCTATCGTGTCTCCGTGTCTGGACTGCCCCCCCCTACTGTCTCCTTCTGTCTATCTTGACTTGTCTCTATCCTGTCTCCTTCTGTCTATCCTGTCTCTCTATCCTGTCTCCTTCTGTCTATCTTGTCTCTCTATCCTGTCTCCTTCTGTCTATCCTGTCTCTCTATCCTGTCTCCTTCTGTCTATCTTGTCTCTCTATCCTGTCTCCTTCTGTCTATCTTGTCTCTCTATCCTGTCTCCGTGTCTGGACTGCCCCCCCTTCTGTCTCCTTCTGTCTATCCTGTCTCTCTATCCTGTCTCCGTGACTGGACTGCCCCCCCTCCTGTCTCCTTCTGTCTATCTTGTCTCTCTATCCTGTCTCCTTCTGTCTATCCTGTCTCTCTATCCTGTCTCCGTGTCTGGACTGCCCCCCCCCTACTGTCTCCTTCTGTCTATCTTGACTTGTCTCTATCCTGTCTCCTTCTGTCTATCCTGTCTCTCTATCCTGTCTCCTTCTGTCTATCTTGTCTCTCTATCCTGTCTCCTTCTGTCTATCCTGTCTCTCTATCCTGTCTCCGTGTCTGGACTGCCCCCCCCTACTGTCTCCTTCTGTCTATCCTGTCTCTCTATCCTGTCTCCTTCTGTCTATCCTGTCTCTCTATCCTGTCTCCTTCTGTCTATCCTGTCTCTCTATCCTGTCTCCGTGTCTGGACTGCCCCCCCCCCTACTGTCTCCTTCTGTCTATCTTGACTTGTCTCTATCCTGTCTCCTTCTTTCTATCTTGTCTCTCTATCCTGTCTCCTTCTGTCTATCCTGTCTCTCTATCCTGTCTCCGTGTCTGGACTGCCCCCCCCTCCTGTCTCCTTCTGTCTATCTTGTCTCTATCCTGTCTCCGTGTCTGGACTGCCCCCCTACTGTCTCCTTCTGTCTATCTTGTCTCTATCCTGTCTCCGTGTCTGGACTGCCCCCCCCCCTCCTGTCTCCTTCTGTCTATCTTGTCTCTATCCTGTCTCCGTGTCTGGACTGCCCCCCCCTCCTGTCTCCTTCTGTCTATCTTGTCTCTATCCTGTCTCCGTGTCTGGACTGCCCCCCCCCTCCTGTCTCCTTCTGTCTATCTTGTCTCTCTATCCTGTCTCCTTCTGTCTATCCTGTCTCTCTATCCTGTCTCCTTCTGTCTATCTTGTCTCTCTATCCTGTCTCCTTCTGTCTATCCTGTCTCTCTATCCTGTCTCCGTGTCTGGACTGCCCCCCCCCTCCTGTCTCCTTCTGTCTATCTTGTCTCTCTATCCTGTCTCCTTCTGTCTATCCTGTCTCTCTATCCTGTCTCCGTTTCTGGACTGCCCCCCCTCCTGTCTCCTTCTGTCTATCTTGACTCTCTATCCTGTCTCCTTCTTTCTATCCTGTCTCTCTATCCTGTCTCCTTCTTTCTATCCTGTCTCTCTATCCTGTCTCCGTGTCTGGACTGCCCCCCCCCCTCCTGTCTCCTTCTGTCTATCTTGTCTCTCTATCCTGTCTCCGTGTCTGGACTGCCCCCCCCTGTCTCCTTCTGTCTATCCTGTCTCTCTATCCTGTCTCCGTGTCTGGACTGCCCCCCCTCCTGTCTCCTTCTGTCTATCCTGTCTCTCTATCCTGTCTCCTTCTGTCTATCTTGTCTCTCTATCCTGTCTCCGTTTCTGGACTGCCCCCCCTCCTGTCTCCTTCTGTCTATCTTGTCTCTCTATCCTGTCTCCTTCTTTCTATCCTGTCTCTCTATCCTGTCTCCGTGTCTGGACTGCTCCCCCCTCCTGTCTCCTTCTGTCTATCTTGTCTCTCTATCCTGTCTCCTTCTGTCTATCCTGTCTCCTTCTGTCTATCCTGTCTCTCTATCCTGTCTCCTTCTGTCTATCCTGTCTCTCTATCCTGTCTCCGAGTCTGGACTGCCCCCCCCCCTCCTATCTCCTTCTGTCTATCTTGTCTCTCTATCCTGTCTCCGTGTCTGGACTGCCCCCCCCCTCCTGTCTCCTTCTGTCTATCTTGACTTGTCTCTCTATCCTGTCTCCATCTATCTTGACTTTTCTCTCTCTCCTGTCTCCTTCTGTCTATCCTGTCTCTCTATCCTGTCTCCGTGTCTGGACTGCCCCCCCCCTCCTGTCTCCTTCTGTCTATCCTGTCTCTCTATCCTGTCTCCATCTGTCTATCTTGTCTCTCTATCCTGTCTCTCTATCCTGTCTCCGTGTCTGGACTGCCCCCCCCCTCCTGTCTCCTTCTGTCTATCCTGTCTCTCTATCCTGTCTCCTTCTGTCTATCCTGTCTCTCTATCCTGTCTCCGTGTCTGGACTGCCCCCCCCCTCCTGTCTCCTTCTGTCTATCCTGTCTCTCTATCCTGTCTCCGTTTCTGGACTGCCCCCCCCCTCCTATCTCCTTCTGTCTATCCTGTCTCTCTATCCTGTCTCCGTGTCTGGACTGCCCCCCCCTCCCCCCTCCTGTCTCCTTCTGTCTATCCTGTCTCTCTATCCTGTCTCCTTCTGTCTATCCTGTCTCTCTATCCTGTCTCCGTTTCTGGACTGCCCCCCCCCCTCCTGTCTCCTTCTGTCTATCCTGTCTCTCTATCCTGTCTCCTTCTGTCTATCCTGTCTCTCTATCCTGTCTCCGTTTCTGGACTGCCCCCCCCCCTCCTGTCTCCTTCTGTCTATCTTGTCTCTCTATCCTGTCTCCTTCTGTCTATCCTGTCTCTCTATCCTGTCTCCGTGACTGGACTGCCCCCCCCTCCTGTCTCCTTCTGTCTATCCTGTCTCTCTATCCTGTCTCCTTCTGTCTATCCTGTCTCCTTCTGTCTATCCTGTCTCTCTATCCTGTCTCCTTCTCTCTATCCTGTCTCTCTATCCTGTCTCTCTATCTTGTCTCTCTATCCTGTCTCCTTCTCTCTATCCTGTCTCTCTATCCTGTCTCCGTTTCTGGACTGCCCCCCCCTCCTGTCTCCTTCTGTCTATCCTGTCTCTCTATCCTGTCTCCGTTTCTGGACTGCCCCCCCCTCCTGTCTCCTTCTGTCTATCTTGTCTCTCTATCCTGTCTCCGTGTCTGGACTGCCCCCCCCCCTACTGTCTCCTTCTGTCTATCTTGACTCTCTATCCTGTCTCCGTGTCTGGACTGCCCCCCCCCCCCTACTGTCTCCTTCTGTCTATCTTGACTCTCTATCCTGTCTCCGTGTCTGGACTGCCCCCCCCCCTCCTGTCTCCTTCTGTCTATCTTGTCTCTCTATCCTGTCTCCTTCTGTCTATCCTGTCTCTCTATCCTGTCTCCGTGTCTGGACTGCCCCCCCTCCTGTCTCCTTCTGTCTATCTTGACTCTCTATCCTGTCTCCGTGTCTGGACTGCCCCCCCCCTACTGTCTCCTTCTGTCTATCTTGACTCTCTATCCTGTCTCCGTGTCTGGACTGCCCCCCCTCCTGTCTCCTTCTGTCTATCTTGACTCTCTATCCTGTCTCCGTGTCTGGACTGCCCCCCCCTACTGTCTCCTTCTGTCTATCTTGACTCTCTATCCTGTCTCCGTGTCTGGACTGCCCCCCCCTCCTGTCTCCTTCTGTCTATCTTGTCTCTCTATCCTGTCTCCTTCTGTCTATCTTGACTCTCTATCCTGTCTCCTTCTGTCTATCCTGTCTCTCTATCCTGTCTCCGTGTCTGGACTGCCCCCCCCTACTGTCTCCTTCTGTCTATCCTGTCTCTCTATCCTGTCTCTTTCTGTCTATCTTGTCTCTCTATCCTGTCTCCTTCTGTCTATTCTGTCTCTCTATCCTGTCTCCGTTTCTGGACTGCCCCCCCCTCCTGTCTCCTTCTGTCTATCCTGTCTCTCTATCCTGTCTCCGTTTCTGGACTGCCCCCCCCCCTCCTGTCTCCTTCTGTCTATCTTGTCTCTCTATCCTGTCTCCGTGTCTGGACTGCCCCCCCCTACTGTCTCCTTCTGTCTATCTTGACTTGTCTCTCTATCCTGTCTCCGTGTCTGGACTGCCCCCCCCCACTGTCTCCTTCTGTCTATCTTGTCTCTCTATCCTGTCTCCGTGTCTGGACTGCCCCCCCCTCCTGTCTCCTTCTGTCTATCTTGTCTCTCTATCCTGTCTCCTTCTGTCTATCCTGTCTCTCTATCCTGTCTCCGTTTCTGGACTGCCCCCCCCTCCTGTCTCCTTCTGTCTATCTTGTCTCTCTATCCTGTCTCCTTCTGTCTATCTTGTCTCTCTATCCTGTCTCCTTCTGTCTATCTTGTCTCTCTATCCTGTCTCCTTCTATCTTAACTTTTCTCTCTATCCTGTCTCCATCAGTCTATCTTGACTTTTCTCTCTCTCCTGTCTCCATCTGTCTATCTTGTCTCTCTATCCTGTCTCCGTGTCTGGACTGCCCCCCCCCTCCCCCCCCCCCTCCTGTCTCCTTCTGTCTATCCTGTCTCTCTATCCTGTCTCCGTGTCTGGACTGCCCCCCCCCCTACTGTCTCCTTCTGTCTATCTTGTCTCTCTATCCTGTCTCCATCTATCTTAACTTTTCTCTCTATCCTGTCTCCATCAGTCTATCTTGACTTTTCTCTCTCTCCTGTCTCCATCTGTCTATCTTGTCTCTCTATCCTGTCTCCGTGTCTGGACTGCCCCCCCCCTCCCCCCCCCTCCTGTCTCCATCAGTCTATCTTGACTTGTCTCTCTATCCTGTCTCCATCTGTCTTGACTTGTCTCTCTATCCAGTCTCCATCTATCTTGACTTTTCTCTCTCTCCTGTCTCCATCTATCTTGACTTTTCTCTCTCTCCTGTCTCCATCTGTCTATCTTGACTTTTCTCTCTCTCCTTTCTCCATCTATCTTGACTTTTCTCTCTCTCCTGTCTCCATCTGCCTATCTTGACTTTTCTCTCTCTCCTGTCTCCATCTGTCTATCTTGACTTTTCTCTCTCTCCTGTCTCCATCTGTCTATCTTGACTTTTCTCTCTCTCCTGTCTCCATCTGTCTATCTTGACTTTTCTCTCTATCCTGTCTCCATCTGTCTTGACTTGTCTCTCTATCCTTTCTCCATCTGTTCTGACTTGTCTCTCTATCATGTCTCCATCTGTCTTGACTTGTCTCTCTATCATGTCTCCATCTGTCATGACTTGTCTCTCTATCCTTTCTCCGTCTGTCTATCTTGACTTTTCTCTCTATCCTGTCTTCATCTGTCTATCTTGACTTTTCTATCTATCCTGTCTCCATCTGTCTATCTTGTCTCTCTATCCTGTCTCTCTATCCTGTCTACATCTGTCTATCTTGACTTTTCTCTCTATCCTGTCTCCTTCTGTCTATCTTGTCTCTCTATCCTGTCTCCATCTGTCTTGACTTTTCTCTCTATCCTGTCTCCATCAGTCTATCTTGACTTTTCTCTCTATCCTGTCTTCATCTGTCTATCTTGACTTTTCTCTCTATCCTTTCTCCATCTGTCTTGACTGGTCTCTCTATCATGTCTCCATCTGTCTTGACTTTTCTCTCTATCCTTTCTCCGTCTGTCTATCTTGACTTTTCTCTCTATCCTGTCTTCATCTGTCTATCTTGACTTTTCTCTCTATCCTGTCTCCATCTGTCTATGTTGACTTTTCTCGCTATCCGTTCTCCGTCTGTCTATCTTGACTTTTCTCTCTATCCTATCTCCATCTGTCTATCGTGACTTTTCTCTCTATCCTGTCTCCATTTGTCTATCTTGACTTTTCTCTCTATCATTCTCCATCTGTCTATCTTGACTTTTCTCTCTATCCTGTCTCCCTCTGTTCTGAGTTTTATCTCTATCCTTCTCCATCTGTCTATCTTGACTTTTCTCTCTATCCTGTCTCCCTCTGTTCTGACTTTTATCTCTATCCTTCTCCATCTGTCTATCTTGACTTTTCTCTCTATCCTATCTCCATTTGTCCTGCTTTTCTTTCTATCCCGATATCTTTCTTATTGTCTTGAATTTTCTTTCCATCGTTAAGACGTTATGTCTTATTGTGTCTGTCTTGATTGTTTTCTTTTTCTCTCTAACTTTCCTTGTCTGCCTTGATTTGCCCGTCTCTCAGTTTTGGCCTTTCTGTCTGTTCTGACCTTTCTGTCTGTTCTGACCTTTCTGTCTGTTCTGACCTTTCCCACAATCCTTCCGTCTTTCTGTGTTTTGTCTTTTCTGTCCATCTTCTTGCTTTTTTATGTCGGTTTTTCGCGACGGGTGTGGGAGTAAGTGACAAGTGTGGAAGTAGGTGACAGGTGTGGAAGTGAGTGATGGGTGTGGGAGTAAGTGACGGGTGCGGGAGTAAGTGATGGGTGAAGGAGTAAGTGATGGGTGTGGGAGTAAGTGACGGGTGTGGGAGTAAGTGATGGGTGTGGAAGTAAGTGACGGGTGTGGGAGTAAGTGACGGGTGTGGAAGTAAGTGACGGGTGTGGGAGTAAGTGACGGGTGTGGGAGTAAGTGATGGGTGTGGGAGTAAGTGACGGGTGTGGGAGTAAGTGATGGGTGTGGGAGTAAGTGATGGGTGTGGGAGTAAGTGACGGGTGTGGGAGTAAGTGACGGGTGTGGGAGTAAGTGATGGGTGTGGGAGTAAGTGACGGGTGTGGGAGTAAGTGACGGGTGTGGGAGTAAGTGACGGGTGCGGGAGTAAGTGATGGGTGAAGGAGTAAGTGATGGGTGTGGGAGTAAGTGACGGGTGTGGGAGTAAGTGACGGGTGCGGGAGTAAGTGATGGGTGAAGGAGTAAGTGATGGGTGTGGGAGTAAGTGACGGGTGTGGGAGTAAGTGACGGGTGTGGAAGTAAGTGACGGGTGTGGGAATAAGTGACGGGTGTGGGAGTAAGTGATGGGTGTGGGAGTAAGTGACGGGTGTGGGAGTAAGTGACGGGTGTGGGAGTAAGTGACGGGTGTGGGAGTAAGTGACGGGTGTGGGAGTAAGTGATGGGTGTGGGAGTAAGTGACGGGTGTGGGAGTAAGTGATGGGTGCGGAGTAAGTGACCGGTGTGGGAGTAAGTGACGGGTGTGGGAGTAAGTGACGGGTGTGGAAGTAAGTGACGGGTGTGGGAGTAAGTGATGGGTGTGGGAGTAAGTGACGGGTGTGGGAGTAAGTGACGGGTGAAGGAGTAAGTGATGGGTGTGGGAGTAAGTGATGGGTGTGGAAGTAAGTGACGGGTGTGGGAGTAAGTGACGGGTGTGGGAGTAAGTGACGGGTGTGGGAGTAAGTGATGGGTGTGGGAGTAAGTGACGGGTGTGGGAGTAAGTGATGGGTGTTGGAGTAAGTGATGGGTGAAGGAGTAAGTGACGGGTGAAGGAGTAAGTGATGGGTGTGGAAGTAAGTGACGGGTGTGGGAGTAAGTGATGGGTGTGGGAGTAAGTGACGGGTGTGGGAGTTAGTGACGGGTGTGGAAGTAAGAGACGGGTGTGGGAGTAAGTGATGGGTGTGGGAGTAAGTGACGGGTGCGGGAGTAAGTGATGGGTGTGGGAGTAAGTGATGGGTGAAGGAGTAAGTGACGGGTGAAGGAGTAAGTGATGGGTGTGGGAGTAAGTGATGGAGTGGAAGTAAGTGACAAGTGTGGGAGTAAGTGACGGGTGTGGGAGTAAGTGATGGGTGTGGGAGTAAGTAATGGGTGAAGGAGTAAGTGACGGGTGTGGGAGTAAGTGACGGGTGAAGGAGTAAGTGACGGGTGTGGTAGTAAGTGACGGGTGTGGGAGTAAGTGATGGGTGAAGGAGTAAGTGACGGGTGTGGGAGTAAGTGATGGGTGTGGGAGTAAGTGACGGGTGTGGGAGTAAGTGATGGGTGTGGGAGTAAGTGACGGGTGTGGGAGTAAGTGACGGGCGTGAGAGTAAGTGACGGGTGCGACAGTAGGTGACGGGTGTGGGAGTAAGTGACGGGTGCGGAAGTAAGTGACGGGTGTGGGAGTAAGTGACGGGTGCGACAGTAGGTGACGGGTGTGGGAGTAAGTGACGGGTGCGGGAGTAAGTGACGGGTGTGGGAGTAAGTGATGGGTGTGGGAGTAAGTGATGGGTGTGGGAGTAAGTGACGGGTGCGACAGTAGGTGACGGGTGTGGGAGTAAGTGACGGGTGCGGGAGTAAGTGATGGGTGAAGGAGTAAGTGATGGGTGTGGGAGTAAGTGATGGGTGTGGGAGTAAGTGATGGGTGTGGAAGTAAGTGATGGGTGTGGGAGTAAGTGATGGGTGTGGGAGTAAGTGATGGGTGTGGGAGTAAGTGATGGGTGTGGGAGTAAGTGATGGGTGTGGGAGTAAGTGATGGGTGTGGAAGTAAGTGACGGGTGTGGAAGTAAGTGATGGGTGTGGGAGTAAGTGACGGGTGTGGGAGTAAGTGATGGGTGTGGGAGTAAGTGATGGGTGTGGGAGTAAGTGATGGGTGTGGGAGTAAGTGATGGGTGTGGGAGTAAGTGACGGGTGTGGGAGTAAGTGATGGGTGTGGGAGTAAGTGATGGGTGTGGGAGTAAGTGACGGGTGTGGGAGTAAGTGACGGGTGCGAGAGTAAGTGATGGGTGTGGGAGTAAGTGACGGGTGCGACAGTAGGTGACGGGTGTGGGAGTAAGTGACGGGTGCGGGAGTAAGTGATGGGTGAAGGAGTAAGTGATGGGTGTGGGAGTAAGTGATGGGTGTGGGAGTAAGTGACGGGTGTGGGAGTAAGTGATGGGTGAAGGAGTAAGTGATGGGTGTGGGAGTAAGTGATGGGTGTGGGAGTAAGTGATGGGTGTGGGAGTAAGTGATGGGTGTGGGAGTAAGTGATGGGTGTGGGAGTAAGTGATGGGTGTGGGAGTAAGTGATGGGTGTGGAAGTAAGTGACGGGTGTGGGAGTAAGTGATGGGTGTGGGAGTAAGTGACGGGTACGACAGTAGGTGACGGGTGTGGGAGTAAGTGACGGGTGCGGGAGTAAGGGATGAGTGTGGGAGTAAGTGACGGGGATATGAGTAAGTGACGGGGTGAGGGAGTAAGAGACGAGTGTGGGAATAAGTGACGGTTGCGGGAGTAAGTGACGGGTGTGGGAGTAAGTGACGGGTGTGAGAGTAAGTGACGAGTGTGGAAGTAAGTGACGGGTGTGGGAGCAAGTGACGGGGGTGGGAGTAAGCGACGGGTGTGAAAGTAAGTGACGGGTGTGGAAGTAAGTGACGGATGTGAGAGTAAGTGACGAGTGTGAAAGTAAGTGACGGGTGTGGGAGCAAGTGACGGGGGTGGGAGTATGCGACGGGTGTGAAAGTAAGTGACGGGTGTGGGAGTAAGGGACGGGTGTGGGAGTAAGGGACGGGTGTGGGAGTAAGTGACGGGTGCAGGAGTAAGTGACGGGTGTGGAAGTAAGATACGGGTGTGGGAGTAAGTGATATGTGTGGGAGTAAGTGACGGGTGTGAGAGTAAGTGACGGGTGTGGGAATAAGTGACGGGTGTGGGAGTAAGTGACGGGTGCAGGAGTAAGAGACGGGTGTGGAAGTAAGTGATGGGTGTGAAAGTAAGTGACGGGTGTGGAAGTAAGTGATGGGTGTGGGAGTAAGTGACGGGTGTGGAAGTAAGTGACGGGTGCGGGAGTAAGTGACGGGTGTGGGAGTAAGTGATGGGTGTGGAAGTAAGTGACGGGTGTGGGAGTAAGTGACGGGTGTGGAAGTAAGTGACGGGTGTGAGAGTAAGTGACGGGTGTGGGAATAAGTGACGGGTGTTGGAGTAAGTGACGGGTGCAGGAGTAGGAGACGGGTGTGGAAGTAAGTGATGGGTGTGGAAGTAAGTGACGGGTGTGGAAGTAAGTGATGGGTGTGAGAGTAAGTGACGGGTGGGGGAGTAAGTGACGGGTGTGGGAGTAAGTGACGGGTGTGGGAATAAGTGACGGGTGTGGGAGTAAGAGACGGGTGTGAGAGTAAGTGACGGGTGTGGGAGTAAGTGACGGGTGTGGGAGTAAGTGACGGGTGTGGGAGTAAGTGACGGGTGTGGGAGTAAGTGACGGGTGTGAGAGTAAGTGACGGGTGAAGGAGTAAGTGACGGGTGCGAGAGTAAGTGACAGGTGTGGGAGTAAGTGACGGGTGTGGGAGTAAGTGACGGGTGTGGGAGTAAGTGACGGGTGTGAGAGTATGTGACGGGTGTGGGAGTAATTGACGGGTGTGGAAGTAAGTGACGGGTGTGGGAGTAAGAGACGGGTGCGAGAGTAAGTGACGGGTGCGAGAGTAAGTGACGGGTGTGGGAGTAAGTGATGGGTGTGGGAGTAAGAGACGGGTGTGAGAGTAAGTGACGGGTGTGGGAGTAAGTGATGGGTGTGGGAGTAAGTGACGGGTGTGGGAGTAAGTGACGGGTGAAGGAGTAAGTGACGGGTGCGAGAGTAAGTGACGGGTGTGGGAGTAAGTGACGGGTGTGGGAGTAAGTGACGGGTGTGGAAGTAAGTGACGGGTGAAGGAGTAAGTGACGGGTGCGAGAGTAAGTGACGGGTGTGGGAGTAAGTGACGGGTGTGGGAGTAAGTGACGGGTGTGGGAGTAAGTGACGGGTGTGAGAGTAAGTGACGGGTGTGGGAGTAAGTGACGGGTGTGGAAGTAAGTGACGGGTGTGGGAGTAAGAGACGGGTGCGAGAGTAAGTGACGGGTGCGAGAGTAAGTGACGGGTGTGGGAGTAAGTGATGGGTGTGGGAGTAAGAGACGGGTGTGAGAGTAAGTGACGGGTGTGAGAGTAAGTGACGGGTGTGGGTGTAAGTGACGGGTGTGGGAGTAAGTGACGGGTGAAGGAGTAAGTGACGGGTGCGAGAGTAAGTGACGGGTGTGGGAGTAAGTGACGGGTGTGGGAGTAAATGACGGGTGTGGGAGTAAGTGACGGGTGTGAGAGTAAGTGACGGGTGTGGGAGTAATTGACGGGTGTGGAAGTAAGTGACGGGTGTGGGAGTAACAGACGCGTGCGAGAGTAAGTGACGGGTGCGAGAGTAAGTGACGGGTGTGGGAGTAAGTGATGGGTGTGGGAGTAAGTGACGGGTGTGAGAGTAAGTGACGGGTGTGAGAGTAAGTGACGGGTGTGGGTGTAAGTGACGGGTGTGGGAGTGAGTGACGGGTGAAGGAGTAAGTGACGGGTGCGAGAGTAAGTGACGGGTGTGGGAGTAAGTGACCGGTGTGGGAGTAAGTGACGGGTGTGGGAGTAAGTGACGGGTGTGGGAGTAAGTGACGGGTGTGGGAGTAAGTGACGAGGTTAAGAGTAAGTGACGGGTGTGGGAGTAAGTGACGGGTGTGGGAGTAAGTGATGGGTGCGAGAGTAAGTGACGAGGTTGGGAGTAAGTGACGGGTGTGGGAGTAAGTGACGGGTGTGGGAATAAGTGACGGGTGCGGGAGTAAGTGACGGGTGTGG
>JAWQFJ010029698.1:40000-75000 GCA_034096865.1 Theodoxus fluviatilis | reverse complement strand
TCCTCAAACAGACATTCAAGCATCAAAATATTCAATAAGTAATAACTAATATGTAAAATAGCCTTCCTCCTGGAATCAAAGTGCGGAGAAGTCAGGCACAATTGGAAAACAACTCTAGCCCTATATGATGCTAAGGCTTTGCACATATGTATTTATATAAGTTAATTAGCGTCGTAAAACACTGAACCGGTTTATTTGCATATATCCACAAGGCACTGATTGGAAGGAATGTGTATTTGGATTGCATATGTACGTACGTGTGTGTGTGTGTGCGTGTGCGTGTGTGTATGTGTGTATGTGTGTGTGCAGAAACATGCCCGTTTTTCCCCCGTGGTCACGTGGTATAGCTGTTTGGGGCTCAGTGGATGAAATGATGTTCGTGTAAGACACTACAGCGGGGTGCTCATGGTCAAGCCACGTTAGGGCTGGTGAGCGAAAAAGTATGTGTGATGACTTTGGTCCTCATTTTGTGCAGTTTTTCCATGTGTAGGACAGCAAGGTTGCATTTTTATAGGTGTAGGTTATACTTGGAAGTGTTGTCTCTCTAGCAGAGGTCGTATTGCCAAGTTAGGTGCGGTGACGGGTGCTGTACTTTTGGTTTGGTGACTGGAGTCACTGCACTGACCACTACGGACCGTGCTGTGTTGACTGTAGTAATACATGTTACGGCTGTAGAAACTGTTACGTTGGTCCATGTCTTTGTAATAGCTGGAACACGTACTCTCATATGAGACTGCATTGAGTGGTAAGGCTGTTATGTGCAGTCTGGACGAGACCTGTATTCTTGTATTGCACGAGTGATGTGCTGAATAGGTCGAACTAATGTCAGTAGTACATGTGTCAGTTGTGCTACATCATAAGTGTCAGTGGAGTTGTATTTGTGAAACCGAGACATTAGTAGTATATCAATGGTGTTGTGTCGGTAGTGCTGTGTCAGTAGTCCTGTCTATAGCACTGTGTCAGTAGTGCTGTGTCTATAGTACTGTGTCAGTAGTGCTGTGTCTATAGTACTGTGTCAGTAGTTATGTGTCTAAAGTACTGTGTCAGTAGTGCTGTGTCTATAGTACTGTGTCAGTAGTCCTGTGTCTATAGTACTGTGTCAGTAGTCATGTGTCTATAGTACTGTGTCAGTAGTGCTGTGTCTATAGTACTGTGTCAGTAGTCCTGTGTCTATAGTACTGTGTCAGTAGTCCTGTGTCTATAGTACTGTGTCAGTAGTGCTGTGTTCATAGCGCTGTGTCAGCAGTCCTGTGTCTATAGGACTGAGTCAGTAGTCCTGTGTCTATAGTACTGTGTCAGTAGTGATGTGTCTAAAGTACTGTGTCAGTAGTGCTGTGTCTATAGTACTGTGTCAGTAGTCCTGTGTCTATAGTACTGTGTCAGTAGTGCTGTGTTCATAACGCTGTGTCAGTAGTCCTGTGTCTATAGTACTGTGTCAGTAGTCCTGTGTCTATAGTACTGTGTCAGTAGTCCTGTGTCTATAGTACTGTGTCAGTAGTCCTGTGTCTATAGTACTGTGTCAGTAGTCCTGTGTCTATAGTACTGTGTCAGTAGTGCTGTGTCTATAGTACTGTGTCAGTAGTCCTGTGTCTATAGTACTGTGTCAGTAGTCCTGTGTCTATAGTACTGTGTCAGTAGTACTGTGTCTATAGTACTATGTCAGTAGTGATGTGTCTAAAGTACTGTGTCAGTAGTGCTGTGTCTATAGTACTGTGTCAGTAGTCCTGTGTCTATAGTACTGTGTCAGTAGTGCTGTGTTCATAGCGCTGTGTCAGTAGTCCTGTGTCTATAGGACTGAGTCAGTAGTGCTATGTATATAGTACTGTGTCAGTAGTCCTGTGTCTATAGTCCTGTGTCTATAGTACCGTGTCTATAGCACTGTGTCAGTAGTGATGTGTTCATAGCGCTGTGTCAGTAGTCCTGTGTCTATAGGACTGAGTCAATAGTGCTGTGTCTATAGTACTGTGTCAGTAGTCCTGTGTCTATAGTACTGTGTCAGTAGTGCTGTGTCTATAGTACTGTGTCAGTAGTCCTGTGTCTATAGTACTGTGTCAGTAGTCCTGTGTCTATAGTACTGTGTCAGTAGTCCTGTGTCTATAGTACTGTGTCAGTAGTCCTGTGTCTATCGTACTGTGTCAGTAGTGCTGTGTCTATAGTACTGTGTCAGTAGTCCTGTGTCTATAGTACTGTGTCAGTAGTCCTGTGTCTATAGTACTGTGTCAGTAGTCCTGTGTCTATAGGACTGAGTCAATAGTCCTGTGTCTATAGTACTGTGTCAGTAGTCATGTGTCTATAGTACTGTGTCAGTAGTCCTGTGTCTATAGTACTGTGTCAGTAGTCATGTGTCTATAGGACTGAGTCAATAGTCCTGTGTCTATAGTACTGTGTCAGTAGTCCTGTGTCTAAAGTACTGTGTCAGTATTCCTGTGTCTATAGTACTGTGTCAGTAGTCCTGTGTCTATAGGACTGAGTCAATAGTGCTGTGTCTATAGTACTGTGTCAGTAGTCCTGTGTCTATAGTACTGTGTCAGTAGTCCTGTGTCTAAAGTACTGTGTCAGTAGTCCTGTGTCTATAGTACTGTGTCAGTAGTCCTGTGTCTATAGGACTGAGTCAATAGTGCTGTGTCTATAGTACTGTGTCAGTAGTCCTGCGTCTATAGTACTGTGTCAGTAGTGATGTGTCTATAGTACTGTGTCAGTAGTCCTGTGGCTATAGGACTGAGTCAATAGTGCTGTGTCTATAGTACTGTGTCAGTAGTCCTGTGTCTATAGTACTGTGTCAGTAGTGATGTGTCTAAAGTACTGTGTCAGTAGTCCTGTGTCTATAGCACTGTGTCAGTAGTGCTGTGTCTATAGTACTGTGTCAGTAGTCCTGTGTCTATAGTACTGTGTCAGTAGTGCTGTGTCTATGGTACTGTGTCAGTAGTGATGTGTCTATAGTACTGTGTCAGTAGTGCGGTGTCTATAGTACTGTGTCAGTGGTGGTGTGTTAATAGCGCTATGTCTGGAGTCCTGTGTCTATAGTATTGTGTCAGTAGTGCTGTGTCAGTAGTCCTGTGTCAGTAGTGTTGTGTCTATAGTACTGTGTCAGTAGTGTCGCGTCTATAGTACTGTGTCAGTAGTGCTGTGTCTATAGTACCGTGTCTATAGTACCGTGTCTATAGTACTGTGTCTATAGTACTGTGTCAGTAGTGCTGTGTCAGTAGTGTTGTGTCTATAGTACCGTGTCTATAGTACCGTGTCTATAGTACTGTGTCTATAGTACTGTGTCAGTAGTGTCGCGTCTATAGTACTGTGTCAGTAGTGTTGTGTCTATAGTACCGTGTCTATAGTACTGTGTCTATAGTACTGTGTCAGTAGTGCTGTGTCAGTAGTGTTGTGTCTATAGTACCGTGTCTATAGTACTGTGTCTATAGTACTGTGTCAGTAGAGCTGTGTCAGTAGTGCTGTGTCTATAGTACTGTGTCAGTAGTGCTGCGTCAGTATTGTTTTGTCTATAGTACTGTGTCAGTAGTGCTGTGTCAGTAGTGCTGTGTCAGTAGTGCTGTGTCTATAGTACTGTGTCAGTAGTGCTGTGTCAGTAGTCCTGTGTCTATAGTACTGTGTCAGTAGTGCTGTGTCTATAGTACTGTGTCAGTAGTACTGTGTCAGTAGTGCTGTGTCTATAGTACTGTGTCAGTAGTGCTGTGTCAGTAGTACTGTGTCAGTAGTACTGTGTCAGTAGTGCTGTGTCTATAGTACTGTGTCAGTAGTGCTGTTTCCAGCAGGTTTGTAGAGTCCGGGAAGGAGTCAGCGCCTCAAAGCCAGACGTGTCTTGGAGTCAGGAGGCTCTGCAAATCTCGTACAAACTCAACGTCGACAGGGCGCAGATCGACGCTTCATGTATTTGCATTCAAGGCACAGTGGATGTGGCCTGGACCTCCTTCCTGTAAATGCTCGGCCACTCACGTGTCTCGTTCATGGTCACGAAGTACGGGGTTCGAGTGATAAACGTGTCGAAAAGTCAAAGTCGCCATCCTTTGAAAAACTCGTTCCGTAGTTGCAGGCAATGTAAAATCCATTGACGGTGTTCGAAATAACAATCGTTTCTTGGAGACAGCAATTCCAGAAAGTTCTCGGGAAAAAGTAATAGATACCTGATTTGTGAACAATGCAAACAAGTCGCATGATTGGAAGACAATATACTTTCCTTCAAATAAGATCTTCTAAAAAAGATTCTTTAAATCGGAAGTTACGAATACAGCATACGAAATCTCGTGGTAAGGTTATACGAAAAAACGACAAGGGTTTTCAAAAGCGTTTTACAGCGGCAGTACGTCTGGAACACATGTCGGGACATCCTCGTGCAGGTCGAGTCGGGCGGAGGCAAGATGGCGAAAGGGAACAGGCCGGCCGACCTTGAAATTAAAGAACGACAACTCTGCACGCACAAGGAATGGGGAAGTGCAGCTCGGTCATCGTCCGCAATGCGCATGTCAGCCGGGCCTGAGTTCAAGACAGGGCGCCACAGTGACGTCATGGATGAAAACTTTCTTCTGGAAACTTCTATAGCTGAACCAGAAGCCATCTGCGTGGACACCGTTCCCAGTCAGTAACCAGTGGCAGCCAGGTGGTCTTGAAGTCAGGCCGGGAGGATGGGGAAGGAACCGGGGTTGGGGAGGGGGTAAGAGGGGCAGACGGGAGAAGGATATGGGTCATGTGGGAAGGGGCGATGAGGGTCAGGAAGACAACGTTGAGCAGGTTGGGCGGACGTGGGCACGGGGAGAAGGGTGGGGATGGGGACGAGTTTGCAGTTACAGGCGAAGAGCGACCCAGGTTCCCCGGTAGGCCAGCAGCGTCCATCACCTGTTGAGCTTGTTGAAGCGAGCCACCAGGTCCTCCGCCGTCTCGCGTCGCGGGCCGCCGCTTGGATGACGCTGGGAGACGCACGTCGCGCCGTCGCCGGCGCCGCCGCCGACGCTGCCGCCACCGTTGGGGTAGCCGCTGGGCTGAGGTGCCTCCGCCGCCACGTCCGCCGAGTGCTGGCGCAGGAGCTTGGTGTAGCGGCGCACGAAAGCACGTCGCAGCGTGTTGTTCTTGTCCACCACGGTGGAGCGGCTGCGTCGAGGACGATGAGACTTGCCCCTCCTGCTCTCGCCACCCTGCATGCCCATTTCCTCGCCCTCATCCTCGTCCCCGGCCAGCTTGGGCGTGGACTCGTGGTAGCCAGCGTTGTCGAACATCATCGGGTAGGAGCCGTCCATTCCGGGTGGCGGCAGCTCGCCGTCGTCGTAGGCGCCCATACCTGCGCCAGGGCGGCCGCCGAACTCGCCACTGCTGCAGTAGAGGCGTCCCTCGTTGGAGCTGGGGTACTCGAAGTCTTGGTCCGTCAGGTCGTCGTCGATGCCACGCAGACGCTGAAGCATGCGTGCGTATTCCACCGCCTCCCGGATGTGTTTCTTGGGGTCGTAGCGCTTGCGGCAGCAGCGCATGTCGGTGGAGGCCAGAATGTGCAGCAGCGTGCCGTAGCGGTGACGCAACATGGCCGCAAACTGGAGCAGCAGGATGAAGGCGAAGACGATGAGGAAGACGAGACCAAGGGGCTCGATGGGAAGGGGGTCTTGGCCCGGACGCGGGATGGGGATGGAGACCTTGTCCTTGACGCTTTGCAACATGAAGATAATGATCATCCAGAAGGCGTTCATCATGAAGAAGGCGAAGGCTACATTGTTCCTCATGGATTTGAGGTCCGCTTTCACCTGAAACAGACCGAGGCAGAGCTGTCAGGGCACGGCAGAAACAGGGAAGCAACAATGAGCAGAATACAGCAAAATAGCCAGTATCATACTCGCATGATAGTGAAACACTTCATGCGCAATGCCGATAAAATCATCAATGTGCTGCATTAACTGAGCAGTTTCTTGAACGACTTGTCTTTTACGGCATATTTTGATCACTATCCGCAGAAGTAAAGGCCGATATTTCACCTTTAAAGCCGTCAATCAAAGTCGAACAAATGCAGAATTCTAATTAAGGAAATGACATGAATTTGCGAAAGCAAATGTCGGAATCCCCCTTTGTTACCTTGTGATGTGTGAGGTACACATCGCAGTAAACACAGAGTTAGTCTGCAGTTCCAAATAGCCAACGTACTCTTCGTTTCGGTTACCAACTCACTGTCCACTGTGGAATAAATGTACAACACAGATTGTCCTATAATCATCTGAATACTATAATGACCGTCTTCAAAATCTCGCTCTGTCCTCTAGTCCTCCACTGACCATCCACGACAAAACTAACCACCGTCCATCTGCTCCACTTACCTTGAGCTCGTGCTGCTTGTCTATGTTGATTGGGTGCAGGTACTTGGCAATACAGCGCTGCCAGAACTCAATCTCTCGCATGGGCAGGTACTGCACCTCACCGTTGCGAAGGCCAGGGTCCTCCAGCCAGCGTGGGTTGATGAGTTCGTCCCGCTCCTCCTCCAGCAGGTGGTCCTCCTCCTCGCTGGTAGACGGAGTGGCCGAGGCGTCGCCCTGCTCCGCCTCCTCCTCGATGTCGTTGATGTTGGAGCGCTTGGAGCGACGAGAGCGAGAAGAGGAGCGACGACGCTGCTGCTGGAAGGTGGTGCTGCCCGTCGTCACAGACCGCATGCCTGCCTCCACCTGTGGAGCGAGGAAGGAAGACGGGGTCAGGATGAGTCGAGTTGTGAAGTGTGCTAGAGGTGATGGATCGCTTTTGGCCATGAATGAATGATCCCATTGTCAGAGCTGTATAGAAAATTTAGTGAATTATTGACGTAATTTGTAGGGAGATCAATAAAAACGGACTGATAGATTGCAAACATCGGCAAATCAAGTTATGAAATAATTTCTCTTTTGATATTCTTGGAACAGGATTGGCGAGAAAGAAATGTTATTTGGACAGAAGATTAATTGTCGTCCACATCGACTAGGTCATACAAAAAAGTTTGTAGAAAGAAACATCTACTGCAGTAAAACATGATGGGACGCATACTAGAAGGTACCCATTAAGCAATGCTTCTCTATCATCATTGAAGTGTCCTGTAGAAACATGCATCCACACTAATTCCCGACACTGAGTACTCCCTATCTCGTACCATCAAAACTGTGCCACATCATTCCTCATCTCGCCAAACTGCAGGTATCCGCTGCCTTGTCCCATAAACACTACGACCTCCTTTACCTTTAATCAACATTTTCCCCCGTGTCCTTTCATGTCCCATCAAAGCTATGCCCTCCTTCACCTTGATTTAGATCATTTCCCCGTGTCCTACCTTGTCCAGTTTCTCCATGACAGCCCTGAGGATCTCCGTGTTGAGGTCGGGCGACTTGTGGCCACACAGGCGCTTGAAGGCACGCGCCACGGAGGAGCAGCAGGCGCTCTCTTCTTCCTGCTTGGCGAACCAGGCCATCATCCAGTTGCCTCCCTTGGCGGGCGACTGCTCCTGTGGCTGCGGCACCACTCGTCCGGCCTGCTCTCTTGTTCCCCAGGAAACGACGTGCAGGTTACACATGGCGTACACCATCAACAGCACGTAGCCACTGGGGATGCACAGGAAGTACAGGGCGCCAGGCAGGAGGCAGATGAACTCCTGGGGATGAAAGCAGGCCGATATAATGAAGATGGCCAGCAGCATCAGCAAGAAGACGGCGTTGGGAGAGATGATGGTGTCCTCAGCGATCTGCACGAGCGTGCCCACCACCACCGCCATCATCAGCAGTGAGTAGATGGCACTCAAGATGGCCGCTATGTTGAGTTGCATCTCGCCCTTCATGACGAAGCAGATGATCAGGTAGAGAACGATGGGGCCCACGGCCAGCAGGTAACTTTGCCAGAGGCTGGTCCTGATGACGGCGTTGAAGGCACCAGCCATCATAAGCAGCACCTGCAAGGGAAGAGGCAAACAGTCAGACACAGGAAGCACGCAGTGGTTACGGAAATTTCCTGAACCAGACAAGGCACCCATGGTGGTAAGTAATGGGACGGTCTGTTACGGAGCAGGAATGAACAATCAAAAGAAAAGAAAAAAAAGGTATTGAAATGTAAAGTTTGTGGACGTCTAATGCTTATAAATAATCAATGTCCAGTAAAAGTGTATAGTCCATATACAATGTAATTAAAAACAATCAGAAAAGTTTTGTTATAATGATAAGCTTAGGGTTGTAGACACTCGTGTTAGCTCAGAACACTGACACGCATTTAGCCGTAAGCAGTTTTCCTTTATAATCAAAGCAATCGATGAATCGTGCATGTATTAATCCAAGACTGCATCGTGTATCCACACAGGGGGGATGATAGAATAATATCGACGTGCAAGACAGAGATTCAGCAGAATGTGAGGAGGAGACGATAGTCACGGTGAAGACATAAGACAAGGAGAGATCGACCGAGGAACCAGAGCGGAGTTAAAAGGACGGGACTCCAGCCAGACTTACAGTGGCGGGACCGAGGATGGTGGAGAGCATGAGCATCCCCTGGTAGCCCATGTACAGGTACGAGATGTTGTCGTTGATCTTGACGGTGGCGCGGTAGCTCTGCAGCAGGTCCATGATGTTGGCCAGGGTGGAGGGGATCCATCGACGTCGCTGGTTGAAGAATTCCTTGAAGCGCTCTGGGGCGTGGGTCATGGCGTCGGAGGCGGCGCAGTACTCGACTCGGTAGCCTTGTTGCAGCATGAGTGTACACAGCCATCGGTCCTCTCCTGATCACAGACACAGCACATTGTTTGAGCTGAGGGAGTACAGCGGGCGGTCGAGATCGTTCGATTCCGCTCATTATTTAGACGCACTGGCTACTTGGTCTTCGGAGCAGTCTCCAGTTAGGAAACGAGGAGTGGCCCCAAGCAGCCAGTGAACATCAGGACTACATCAGATCATAAAGACAGAAGCGCAGATGATATGAAACTGCACTTGGTCACCTGACTTCGCCCGAGGGTAGACGAGAAGGTGAAAGGTTAGACACAGCAGCTTCTGGAACTTAATACAGAGTCGAAACCCCGGTAAGGACAGACAGAAGAACGAACGAAGTTCTTTCTTTGAGACGCTGTCTGCCTCTTTCAGTGGAAGTTTACACTACTCAGATTAAAGTACATTATACATGAACATTTACACAATACAAGTTTTGACTTATTGTATTCGACACAGGATAACTTTCGCGGTAAACAGTTTCATGCGTATCTCAATAATACAACATCTGAACATGTTATCAGACGCAATCAGACAATCTGTATTTTTTCTAGCATTTTACAGTCAATCCGGGCGAAGATAACCTACAAGAATGAACTCAAAATTCCTCTTAAGTTTCAGAATCCACCTCAACAGCGAGCCTTACCTTGATCGTACTGCAGGTAGTGGCGGGCCTCGGAAGAGCGGGTGGCGTAGGTGCGCATGACGTTGTCGTCCATAAGAGCGGAACCTCTGAAGAGTGAGAAGCAGCCAGGGGAACAGAGCACACAGCCCAGCATGTGTTCGGCAGCCTTCTGCAGCCAGTGACCGACGGCGTACTCGAAGACTTGGTACCACACCATGGGACCTGTGCACAGACAAGCAAGCATGGCATGCAACAACTGTCATTTTAGGAGTGATGGCCTATGCAGAGAAAAAAAAAACTTTTTTAGAGTTCAAGGATTTGTATTTTAAAAGTTACTTTGATTTTTTTATAATCATGTGCAAGGCTGTGACTACCTGCAATGAACATGGCCGGAATCTCTCGATGATTTTGTCAGAGTGAAACATAGTAGTGAGGACAGGTAACTTTAGTTATGGACTTATCGACTGAAAGAAATGGGATAAAACTGACAAGGCAAACTATTCTTCATACTTGAAATAATTGAGTCTTATTCTCAAAAGACTTACAATGTTGAAAGGCTCCAACCTTATGTTGTACACATTCAAAGTCCCAGAAGCTTCAGTGAAACACATTTCTCACTCAGTACAGAAACGACAAAACTGCCTCTCAGCCTGAGCTTTTTCTAGGTTGTACCCTTCTTGCATATGTTTGAGAAGCATAAGGAGTGAAATGAGGAAACACAAAGACCAAAACGCACCCGTTCCGATGGGATGGATACGACCGCAGGCAGCTCCGACCTTCTTGCTCTTTTTCATCCTGTCCACCAACAGCTGTACCGCAGCCGGCTTGAAGTCCACGTCTCCGTCCAAAGCCAGGATGTAGGTGTTCTCAGCCTGAAGCAGATCGGCAAGAACGGTCAGGCCTAGTCTGAGATAATGATGATGATGACAATGATGATGACTACGACGACGACGACCACGACCACGACCCCGACCACGACGATGATGATGATGATGATGATGACGATGATGATGAGAATAAATGGGGTTTTACAGCCTATCAGCCTTTCTTGGCTATGTAAGGCCATCGATCACGTTCAATCACAGGAACAGCAAGTTAAGTCACGATTTTTCTATCAAATTTTATTCGCTCTTCCGAATCGGGTAGAGAGATGCAATGGGTCTTCTCTAAATCCCAACCCACAGGGAGTTCTTGTCTTAGAGATCACATGCAAATTGAAGCAGGTGTGCACGAGTGTAAACAACAGCTCATGGGCACACTGTAGTGTAAGAGGGATGCAAATATGATACTTAATACAGCTACCTGTGTGTAGGTGATCTCTCTCTTTTCCTCATCATGTTCTGTATAACAGCCTCTCTAGTGGTTTTTTAAAAGCCAATATTTTGGATTTATTTATCTTTCGCGTAGATATCTGTTCATGCACCCATTCATTCATTTGCTTCCATTTTTGGTCTTCTTTTGCTTGATCCATGAGTTTTGCGTTGACTAATTTACAAAGTGAGCTCTATCTGTCATAATGTCGCTCTGTCTATCTCTCTCTTGTTCTCGCTCTGTCTTTGGGTGTATGTGGTGATCGCGAGGATGTGTGTGTGTGTGTGTGTGTGTGTGTGTGTGTGTGTGTGTGTGCATGCATTCGTGCGTTCTTGCTTGGTACTTACCTGCACGAGGACTTTCTCGGGGATGTACTTGAAGAGGTTGCCTTTGACGAAGTGCGATGCGGAGTTGCGCCATTTCTCGTCCCTGTCCAGCGTGGACTGGGAAGCGTGCAGATGGTCATCCTGCTGTCCCAGCAGTCGGTAGCCAAGCAGGTAGTACATGTACATCACCTGTAATCACAGGTACGTGATCAGCTCACATACTTGCTCTCACATTCTCTCTCTCTCTCTCTCTCTCTCTCTCTCTCTCTCTCTCTCTCTCTCTCTCTCTCCACTCACTCACTAACGCCCCATGAAGAACATTTCCTCTGCCAATGTACTGCATATTACGCTTTGCGCAGAAAGAACACCTGTTTCCTAAGCAACACAACTTGCCGTTCTATTCAGTCATATTGCAGGAATATAATGCGAGACGAACTACATCGCTCGCTGTGTACATTTATTATGCATTAGAAAAGCGCAAGTATAAACAAGAGGAAGGTAAGAGTCTTATATGGATGGGCATTAGGCTATATCGCTCTGCATAGAATGCGTCAATATCTGACACTCATCACACATTTGATGTTGGTTTTGCAATGGGCTGATGGCCTTGTCAATAAAGTTCGAGATCACTTTCTCTCTAACGCCACACACCTGGGACCAGCGCTTCTTGTGGCGAATCTTTTGCTTGTCCTTGATGTGGGCGATGAGCAGATTGCCTCCAGGCAGCGTCCAAACCAGCCTGCCTCCGTAGGGCGTCGGGATCTTGGTTGGCGGCATCAGCTTGATCTCGCTCTCGTGGATGGCGCTGTGGACAGTCAGCAGTAAGCAGTGACAGGACAGTCGTAAGGTCAGTGACAGGACAGTCAGCAGTAAGCAGTGACAGGACAGTCAGCAGTAAGCAGTGACAGGACAGTCGTAAGGTCAGTGACAGGACAGTCAGCAGTAAGCAGTGACAGGACAGTCAGCAGTAAGCAGTGACAGGACAGTCAGCAGTAAGCAGTGACAGGACAGTCGTAAGGTCAGTGACAGGACAGTCAGCAGTAAGCAGTGACAGGACAGTCGGCAGTAAGCAGTGACAGGACAGTCAGCAGTAAGCAGTGACAGGACAGTCGTAAGGTCAGTGACAGGACAGTCAGCAGTAAGCAGTGACAGGACAGTCGGCAGTAAGCAGTGACAGGACAGTCAGCAGTAAGCAGTGACAGGACAGTCGTAAGGTCAGTGACAGGACAGTCAGCAGTAAGCAGTGACAGGACAGTCAGCAGTAAGCAGTGACAGGACAGTCAGCAGTAAGCAGTGACAGGACAGTCAGCAGTAAGCAGTGACAGGACAGTCAGCAGTAAGCAGTGACAGGACAGTCAGCAGTAAGCAGTGACAGGACAGTCAGCAGTAAGCAGTGACAGGACAGTCAGCAGTAAGCAGTGACAGGACAGTCAGCAGTAAGCAGTGACAGGACAGTCGTAAGGTCAGTGGTAGGATAGTCATTGGATACGTGACAGGGCAGTTATCGAGTCAGGGACGGGACAGCCTTAAGGTCAGTGACAGGACAGTCATCGAGTCAGTGACGGGGCAGCCATTAGATCAGTGACAGAATAGTCATCGAGTCAGTGACGGAACATCCATTAGATCACTGACAGGACATTCATAGAATCAGTGACGGGACAGCCATTAGATCACTGACAGGGAAGTCATAGAATAAGTGACGGGACAGACATAAGGTCAGTGACAAAATAGTTGTCAGGTCAGTAACAGAGCTATGTGGTCAGTCACAGACAACGCGGTAAGACTCAGACCATCATCGGGCATGTAATGAAGATGGATATTTATATAACCTATAGCAATTGTCTTTAAAGTAGACAATGGTTAGTGACAGTCAGTGAGTCACTGAGAGGTCAGTCGATGGTCAGCTAGATTATATGTGGCATGCAGGTAAATAAGTACAATGGCCATCAATGGCTCTGAGCTTGATTTGCTTGAACGTATTTGAAGTGCATCGAGTTGCATGGAAACTAAGACTGTTTACAGGCAAGCCACAGTAAATATTGGTCATGACGACAAGGAATATACGGGGTTCGTGTTATCTTGGATGAGGACACGGTATAGCATGTGTCGTGTCTACAGACACACAAGCGGAGATGCGATTGTCACCGGTCAGTCAACCCATCCATTCCTCTCTTATGGCCGTCTCATCACGGAGCTGTTAATTACACGACTAGTGTTCGTGGTTCACGTTTAGCTATACATCTTTGACTGAGTCATTCCATCTTTTTGAAATCTCTATTTTTGGATACAGAAGCAAATTGACTCAGACGGATTAAAAATGCAAACTACGACATTTGTGTTTTCGTGTGCTGACGAAGTCGAATCGGATCCTTAGCTCGTCACGCAGTATTTTCCTTCTCAAATCAGGATTCAATGTCTCCACGAGGAATAAAATCCAAAGTATTGACTTGAATCGATTTTGTTCCTCGTTTTTTCTCTGTCGGGATATTGCGCATCGATCCTGGGCTAAAATAGCATGGCACTTGACCTTGAATTCCGCCATAGCTAAAAACAGAGCGGTTCCGATTTGAAAGTTGAATGTGAATTGTGGTTAAAAATAGATTTACACGTGATGTGCGTGTCTTAGACCACGTCCCGACCCGGGGGGGGGGGGGGGGGGGGGGCGATGACGTCACGCCAGTGCTAACTTTTACAGAGAGTGGCCCTCACTACAGCTAGACTGCGGGGAACGGAACGAGCCCAGAAGTTTTTGCAGAGCGATAAAACCACAGAGCAGACCCTGACACTGGGAGCCCGTGGAGGTGTTTGTGTGGCCCCCGTGCAAGCAGGCTCCCATTCCCACTTGACAGACAACAACGCAATTCCCCCTCCATTCAACATCTTCTCAAGGCCGCTGGGGAAGGGGGGTCGCCTTGATAATTAGAGAGGATGGGACAGGCTTCAGCAGAGGAAGTAAGGAGGGAAGGAAGGATGCGAGGAGGAAGTGTACAGGATAAGAGAGGGCAAGGAGAAGAAGGAGGGGGGAGCGAGCAAGCTCGCTTCTGCAGGTACCTGTGTTGGGACACACTATGTCGTTGGAGATATTCGTGGCAAAAATGTCGCCCTTTTTGGATTGCCTAGCGGATTGGAGCCAATTACGACTGGGGCAGAGCAAAGTCAAATTGGCTCGCCACACACAGGAGCCGGGTCTTGATTTAGTTCTTCACCATTTGGTTTGTGTGTTGTCCTTTCACAGGCTGCTCCACACTCGGTCTGACCAATATTGGCACATCAGGCCGTCGCAGGAAGGATGACGACTGCTTTAGACCGGCCATGCGTCTTCAGCTGACCCCGTTTCCATCTGGTCTGCGGTGCCCATAGCGATGAACATCAGGGACCGCACATTGAGAATCCTACCACTCTCTCTCTCTCTCTCTCTCTCTCTCTCTCTCTCTCTCTCTCTCTCTCTCTCTCTCTCTCTCTCTCTCTCACGTTCTCTGCCAGGCACTGAGCGTGCCAAATGGAGGAGTAGCATGACAAGCGTTTCCATGGCAACAGAATGTGTGGTACCGATCCAGAGGGCTCAGTTAAGAATCTCCACACGATGAGCCGAGTGAAAGGAGGTGCTGATGGTGGTGGTGATGATGTGGTGGTTATGATGAAGATGGTGGTGTCATGTGGAGGTGCTTTGCTTGGATATTTCAGGTCCCTGATTCACCATCATCCTGCCAATCTTCCAAACATCCAATAGTGCGCCCTCACCCACCCACCCACCCACCCAACTAAACAGAGCGTATGTACCCTTAACTTGTCTTTGGACTATAACCTGAGACCCCGCTTTCTCTTTCAGTTCGTTATTTAGCAAAAATAAATCCAAAAGTTCAAAATGCATCTTGATGACATTTGGTGGAAGGTCAGAGTTTTACCCAAGAAACAATTCATTAAATTTTGGAGATTATCTTTTATCTTGTTTTGGAATTTCGACCAAAAATATAATTTCCATCGCAAACCACGAAGTTGATGACGTCAAACTAATGATGACGTCAAACTAATGATGACGTCAAACTAATGATGACGTCAAACTAATGATGACGTCAAACTAATGATGACGTCAAACTAATGATGACGTCAAACTAATGATGACGTATGCGTTCGGCACTCAGAAATCGCTTTCACCAGTTCCACTTTCAGCCTCTACATGAACTAAACTTGTAGCGTCAGGCCTGGATAGCAAAACATCCAGCATGAAACAATTATTCATGCCATGGAAGAGTAGCTGTGGTTTCTTTGGTGGAAGATTGTGCTCTCACAGCGCTCTCTAGTCTAATATGTTTTGGACGAACAAGCGACATGCGTGTCCACTACCTACTAGTACTACAACATCTCCCTAAATGTTCTTTCAGGAACAGCAACTAATCTGATCATTAAATAAAGCACATGTACATTTATATCCACATGGACCTAAATTACAGAAAATCTGTATTAATTATTTTTTTATGTTATGCTAATCGCTTTGCTAAATGTCTTAATAGAAACTGAAGCTGTCTACCGTGATAACTATGACAAAGTAAGTGATTTTCTTAGTCAATGATTCTTATGTGTAGGAAACTCAGCTTTATTACCATAATTTTATATCTGAGGCAGAAGTAGGCATTATTGTTATTCTTTGATTTTTACCAGCACATTGCGCGTTATAAGTTTTGTTCACTGCCATCTATTCTAAATTAAATTTCAATTTTCTGTCACACCCATTTTAACAATCTGTCGTGTGCTTTCTAGTCAAGATGCTGACTGCATGACAAAATCATTTATTTATCTTTTTCGGTTACTTTCTGTGTCAGGAAAAATAGGATGACTTTATAATGAGCTACCTGGGTGTTTTGTTTCAGTTCAGAATTCCAATTTCCCATATATCCTTAGAATGTATATCTGATAATGCAATACTTGTGAACGGATTTATAAAAAGATATGATTGTATCCTTTTACAGTGTTCTTTAGAATACCAGGGTCTTAGTAGCCCTCTGTGAAGGATTGTTGAACCCTTATCAGTGTATCAATGTCTCAGTCAACATTCCATCATGCAGTATTTTCCAAATAGATATATGCTTGTACGATACTTTTGAATCACGTTGTCTGAGGACATTGTCTTAACTATCATTTCACTCTCAAATATCATAAGATTTAGTACTGTTTTGTTCTTCCACACCTAATCATTAATTACCCTCTGCGGCGGAATACTTTATGAACCAGCATCTCTCTACAGTATTTAATACAAGGGGAGTTTGCATATATTTCTTTAACACTTTCTGAATCAGCATTCCGTCCTGAAAGCGACGCATGATTCATCACCTCTTTGTACAAACGAATCGTCATATCTTTGTAGAGTACTTTCTAAATCAGCGCGTATTTGCAGAGAGCCGGCTGAGACAACACTACTTGGTAGAGTGGCGTCTAAATCAGCAAACTTCTTCTGAGAGCGAGGGAGCGGGTGGCCTTGATTCTGGGATCTGCGACATCCGTGTTTGTGGATCTTGTCCTGGTGGCAAATCCGCTCTGCTCCTTTTGGGCTCTGGGCTGCAGTCGTTCTGGCAGCTTGCCCCCATGCTGCCCCTCGCCTGCCCCCCTCGGCCTGCCCCCCTCGGCCTGCCCCCCCTCCCCCCCCCCCCTCGGCCTGCCCCCCTCCTTCGTCCACGTCTTCAGCCTACGTCTCTAGTCCCTCTCCCTTGTCCCCATATCAGACCCATCCCCGTTTCCATCCCTATTCCCAGAAGTCAGGACAGGGAGGGGGCATGGCGCCCAACCCGACGACTGCACGGCGCGACACGGCTGCCTGGCGTGCTCGGTCCGCGGCGGGAAATTTCAAGCCCAGCTTTCTTGACCGCCCTGCCCGGGCAAGACGAGGCCGCCAGCCCGGCTCGAAATCTGACGCCCCCGTTGTCAAACAAACACCCGGAAATCTCAGGAAATCTCCCACAAGGCAGCGCGCCTCCTCACCGTGAGGTAGGCACCGGCAGTGCGCATGCGCATCGGCTGCTGCAAAATGGCGCCAGGGAAAGTGAGGTAATCAAGGTGTAAATGTGTGCACCGAACATGTCGGTGTGCGCAGAATGTAACAAAGTATAGCGTTTCGTGTAGACACAGAACAAGCTTCTACCTGCGATCTCTTGCGAACAGGTATAAATAAAATTATTCACAGCGTTGCATGCACAGGGAATATGGCGTCGTGTGCAAAGCAAACCCCAGCCCTGCCCAAACAGCTCAGTTCTCTCTGCCAGCTCTGGAACGGCCCGCGCCCCAGGAACTCTTTCTCTTCCATTCCTCTCCATGTCCGTCCCTGCACAGAGAGCATCTCAGATCTCGCATTCCCATGTAGGTCAAGATCTGCGAGCAAACCGGGCTGTGTGCGTCCCCCCACAGGCACGAGAGATACCGTTTGATGGCGGCATTGGGTCGACAGAGCAGGACTGCCCACCATGTTGTGACGTGTCAACAAGCACTTCAAGCCAGAGCTGGAATGAGCGGCCATCCGTTTGCTCGGCATAGCCCAGGGTCGCCAGCTGCTCCCCACACATGCAGCTACACTGGGTCATTGTGCCTCACACGTCGGAACGAGGCTCTGACCCAGAACATTGCCAGCCATTCGTTTCTGTTATGATCCAAGAGAGTGCCCGCCATTCCTCGTGATCGTCCTTTTCGCTTATCCAGTCTGACACGCCGCTACATGCCCAAAATATCACTGGTCAAACACGTGTCGAATGCTGGCTACATCCTAGGTTCACTACCTACACCATATTTTCAAACCTTTACAAACAGCCTTTCCTGTTTGCACATGCCCTTCGTGCGTCACAGTTCATACACGAAGGTGTTTGCTCACTTCGCAAGTGTCTGTGCTTCCAGAATCAGCAGAGAAGGAAGCCATGATTTGGATGGGAGCTGTCCGTCAAAATCATTTCGACTAAAAACACAGTCGTGACCTTTTCATAGTGGTTAAGATATTATGTTCCATGCAAACTTGGCACCTATGCTGCTCATAATTCATTCGCCAATCATCTGGAAACCATTTTTCCCTCCAGTCCATTCTCACGTCCTGCGTTTCCTGCAGGAATGTTCAGTGACCGACTTCCATAGGTGTCTGGAGATTTGCGTGCGCGAGCATGAGTTTAAGTGTTATCGTATACATCCACGTACATGCGTATGTGCGTGCATGCGTGCTTGCATGAGTTCATATGTGTGTGTGTGTGTGTGTGTGTGTGTGTGTGTGTGTGTGTGTGTGTGCTTATGTTTGCATGTATACATGTACGTGTGTGTGTCTGTGACCAAGTGCGTACGCACCCATGAGTGAGGAGAGGGAAGAAATGTCAGTGCTAGGTGTAGCACGACAGGTGTGCACTGTGGGGTGGAGGGTGGAGGTAGGTTTGGCATGGCAAAATGTTTTTGGAGTATACCACAGTCACTTGCGAGGGGCAGAAGTCAACCCTGGGAACAGAACGCACGCCGTCAAGTCGGGTTTGGGAGACTTTCCTGTCCCTGCTCTAGCCGTGCTGACCTGCATTACACGCTGTGCCGAAGGCACTCCTCAATACCTTCTTTGCTAGGGACACGCAGATAGGTGTAAATAAGTGTAAACCAACAGATGGAGGAGGGGAGGGGGGAAATGGGGGAGAGGCAAGGGGGGAAGGGGGGAAGGGGTAAGGGGGGGGAGGGGGGAAGGGGGGGAGCGTTGAGAGAAAAGGAGACGCTGCGAAAGTCTCGGAACAGAAGCAGAGAGAGAATGGCTGAGTGTGCCATGAAATCTTCATTAAATATTTATCACTGGTGAAAGCGGTCGGTTCTTCTCCGGGGGCATTGTCTGTGGTGAAGTGGTCTATGTGTGACTAGGCAGTTGTACTCTTCTCCTGTTTTCAATGCAGCTCTGCACTACAAACCGCTCCTCTGCGTTCAGTGCAGTGACATTAAAATGTAGCTTTGTTGAGGATGTTGGACAAACTTTGAGTTGTCACGACTGAGGAAAGTAAGAAAGAGGAGGATCTCGCACGTGAAGAAGAGAAAAGGCGAACACAGAAGTTTAAGAATGATGGAGCTAAGAGGTTTGAAACTACGAGATTGTTTTAGAAGAGGTTGGGGTTAAAACGAGAGTGTGCGTGTGTGTGTGTATGTGTGTGTGTGTGTGTGTGTATGTGTGTAGGTAGCTGCATGTGTGTATGTCTGAGTGTGTGTCTCTGTGTGTGTGTGTGTGTGTGTGTGTGTGTGTGTGTGTGTGTGTGTGTGTGTGTGTGTGTGTGTGTGTGTGCATGCGTGACTGTGTGTGCTGTGCATTAGCGTGCGTGCGTGTGCGTGGGTGCGGGCACACGTATGTGTATTTTCATGTATCATATGTACGTCTGTGTGTGTGTTTGTGTGTGTGTGTGTGTGTGTGTGTGTGTGTGTGTGTGTGTGTGTTCATGTTCGTGAGTGTGCCTGCGCATGTGTTTGATCGTTAGTGCTTAGCATAGATTTTAAGAATGGAAATGATTTGAAATAGAACGACAAAGGGAACACACTGGGAGCGTCAGTCACACAGTGGGGCAAGTGGGGCAGTGTATCTTGGGCAGTTCATGTGGCGCTATGGTGTGAAAGTGTGTGAGCAGGGATGTAGGGAGTGGATTGTCTATTTGGGGGATGTAGTGAGTGTGGAAGTGTAGTGGTGTGGGATAAAAGTGATGGGAGCTGGGGAAAGGGAGTTAGGGTGGGGTGGAGACGAGGGTGGGTGGGGTGAGGTGCCAGGTGAGAAAAGGAGCTACCACTGCCAGGAACGCCTACAAGCCAAACACAGGGTGGCTGCAGGCCTCGGGCTGCTGTCTCCGTTATCTGCCGTGTGCCTACTGTCACCTCACCCTTGGGGCAAACCACTGCCACCCTCACCACCAACCCTCCAACCTCTCCCCATCCCCCCCCCCCCACCCCCACCCCCACCCCCATGCAACCCTTCACCTCCTGGTGCGACCCCTCACCCTCTAGTGTGACCCCTCACCTTTACGCTACGTATGAGACATGTGAACCCCTAGCCCTTGGCCACCCCGCTTTCCCCTGTCTCTACTCCCCATCCCACCCCCCACCCCCGGGTCTAGTCCCCTGTTCAGACGAGAAAAACAAAACAAACCCACAGCATTATTTCACCAGTGCCCCTTTCCTTTTCTTCCTCCTTATGCCTTCACCTTGCCCATCTGTTTCTCACCATCTCGTTTTCCTTTGCTGCCAACTAAGGTACCTCATACCGACCCCCAAATCCGCACCCCCACCCCTGACCCCCAATCCCCTTCCATTCCTGATCTCCGATGTGTGTCAGGTTCCATCTGCCGTATTCTCGTGAACTCATCTTCATGTTTTTTTCCCAACCAAGACTCCACAGCTGGGAAGGGATAAAAAAAAAGAAGACAGACGCCAAATTGGCGCCTGTTGTTTGTGGGACACTGAACTGATGATTTTGGACGCGGTCGTGAAGTGGGCATAAAATCTGGGCCGTGGCTCATTTTCTCGCGTTCTTCTTGATGTTCAATCTGCTATTAAGCTGCTACGATATTCCAAGTATTTTTAGAATCCACATCTCAGCTTGCCCTCTCTAGATCCCAGATTTTTTCCCCCTCGTAGAACACTCTACTCTGGGTTTGCATGTTTCCTTCCTGTCAACGTCACAATCGACCTAAAGTAGGCTCCACTTCATGACGTAAGCATGTGTAGGCCCCTACTATGTCATGAGTCCAGCATTATATAATTCTTCAAGACGCTGAGTATATTCAATGAGTGTTTGGTCAACGACTGAAATTCAAACATGTTTTACATGGACTCCAGTTTCGGACCTTGGCGATGGCTGCTCACTCAGTCTCATAACTTCTGTTACGTTCTTTCGGGATTTCTTCCGACGCTGGCTGGCCTGCTTCGATTTCTCGATTTTCGCCAGCTGGAGTCCGAAACCCATTTCGTTTCGACTGTCCTTTTTGTTTTAGTTCGCTTCTCCCCGACAGATTCCAGCGTGGCCTTTGCCTCCCTCTTTTGTGACAGCTTTCTCTCCTTGTGTCATTTGCTCTTCCTCTCTCTGACAACTTTGCCTGTGGCCTTTCGTCCCGCCTGCCTGAGGGCTCCCCACACCAGCTGTGTGTCCCTGGTTGTCTCGCGCCACACCGAGTGTGCGTCTCTGGTTGTCTCGCACCCCATAGCAACGTGTGCCCACACCCTGGGGGTGCGGGCAGACAGAAATCCTGGGTCCAGGCCAGCCCGGATTCCACATAGGTGTTTGCTATAGCCTTGACCCCCGTCGTCAGTCCCTCCCCAAGGAACTCCTGGACTGCTGGGGGGGTGGGGCAGAGGAAGCGGCACGCTTTGAAGGTGTGTAGACCGCTGTGCCCGGGAATGCGTCGTTCACACTAGGAGTTGACCTCTGACCCTTGGGTAGAGCCGGATCAAGGCAGGAGTCCTCAGGCACCACAGCAAGGTGGAATGGCGTCCAGGGTCCGCGAGAGGACGGGCATCCAACGGGGGCGTAGCCATCGATGAGGCACGCATGAATCTTGCGCAGTGTGTTTGAGGAACACGAGGAAGGTACGTAGATAGTTTCACCCTGATCCTCCGACCACAACACTTCAAGGGAAGCCGGCATTGCGAGGGCTGGAGGGATGCCGACTGCACATAGGTGCATGCAAAGGGGACTCCGAGACTTACATCCCGTGCATCTTGGCGAGGAGATCACAGGCCATCTTCCTGGCTGCCGGTCAGCAACATTGGACCAAAGTAGAGGTGTCGTTCCTGGCCCTGGCCCGGTCACGTGGCTGCCGGACTGAGGATCCGGATGGAGGTGGGCAGGGCAAACACGTCAGGAAAGGGGACAAGACAGAGTGACCCACTGACCCCGCGCTTTCTTGACCGTCATGTGTATCGAACTCCCGGGATATCGATCCAAGCGTGTTCGGGAAAACGACGGGCAATGTTTGGAAGAAGTCCTCGTCGACAAAAGTTACGTGGAAAAATACTGCAGATGACGAGACTCTGGGAGAGTGCTTACGATGCATGACGGTGCAAATGTCAAAGACGACACAGCGCAGACGATCAAGAGAGCACGGTGGAGAAAGACTAGGTGAACGGCACAGACTAGACAACCAGCATAGAAACGATAAGTGCACTTACCTAGCAGCGTCGTCGATGATGTTGACCAGCTGGATGACGAAGCAGTTGGGCATCCACTCGTAGTTGATGTTGAAGTCCATGGCGTCATCCACGAAGATGTTGGCTGCAACGACAAAGCACCGGTGTCTACATGTTACGTACAACGTACGTCCGAAGCCGCTTGGAACCCTTTCCAGCAGCTGTCACACATACTCAGCTAAAGTCAGAACTGCTGACAAAACAAACAAACAATCAAACAAACAAACAAAAAGCATCGTCTGCTCGGTTTTAAACTGACACTCAACCATTCCGTAATCCACAAAAATCAAGTCGGCTGTATTGCGTGTTGAATAGTGGTGCGTCGATGTGATTTTTCGTCTTCAGTTCAACAAGGAAAGGTCACGAGGATGCAAGATGGAGGATGAAAGGAAGCTGTAGAGCGAATAAGAGATTATTCGATTATCACAGATAGATTGCGTCTAACCTTTTTTGTTACACTATTTTGCCGAAACAACAACAAGCTAAGACTAGTGCACTAAACTCTAAAGCAGGAAGTGCCGGTTGTTCCAGTCATTTAAAATGGAGGAAGACGCTTGGCAGGACGGTAGTCCGATATAGATGGGAAGATGCAAACCTGACAGGGAAGGACTTCAAACAAGATGGCAGCCTACCTTCAAACTCGTAGTAATCCGGGTCCTGCACGTTGAAGTAGTCCTGGGCGTTCCGTCGCGCACTCTGGTCTATGTCCAGCCTGTAATGGTAATCGTAGTTGGCATAGTCCAGGAGAGAAACATGCTGTATGTTTCCAGTCAAAACGACATGCGCTCACGCACACACTGACACACATTCACCCACACAAACACACACAATCACGCGCACACACACGCACACACTCACTCACTCACTCACTCACTCACTCACTCACTCACTCACTCACTCACTCACTCACTCACTCACTCACTCACTCACTCACTCACTCACTCACTCACTCACTCACTCACTCACTCACTCACTCACTCACTCACTCACTCACTCACTCACTCACTCACTCACTCACTCACTCACTCACTCACTCACTCACTCACTCACTCACTCACTCACTCACTCACTCACTCACTCACTCACTCACTCACTCACTCACTCACTCACTCACTCACTCACACACACACACACACACACACACACACAAACACACACACACACACACACACACACACACACACACACACACACACACACGGATTTGTGCGTCCATACTCCTTCCATAGGGCTCTTCCGAGCAATCGCATGGATCTTTAAACCTAGTATGTAAACTGAGTCTTAATTTGTCCATGACACGTATGAATCGGTCATTCTACTTCACAATACAAAGTCATGTCACGTGACATTATCTCCATTTTTCTCTTTTTGTCATTACTTGTCCGGTCTTTTAGTTCATTTTTCTCCATGTCAGGAATGAAAGTCCTTCTGAATCAGTCAGTAGCTTTGATGTATGCCGACCTGAAGAGGGATTTGAGGAGCTGCCTCATCTCGTTCTCGGTTTCGTGCCACATGGTGGCGCACACGTAGATCTTGGGCACGATCTGCTCGCGCTGCTTGCGAAGGGCGTCGGTGGAGTTGGAGTCCATGGAGGCGTCGTCGTTGAAGGCCAGCTCCTTCAGGATCCGCTCCTTGTCGTTGCGTCGTCGGTTCAGCAGTAAGGACTGCTCGATCAGCGCCCCGCAGTACAACGGCAGGATGAACAATCTGCAGACAGAGAGGAGACAGACATGAGATGAAACAGTCTGCAGGCAAAAAGGAGACAAACATGAGATGAAAGTCTGCAGGCAGAGAGAAGACAGACGTGAAATGAAACAGTATGTAGACAGAGAGGAGACAGACATGGGATGAAACTGTCTGCAGGCAGGGAGGATATAGTAATACTTGAGATAAAACAGTCTGCAGGCAGAGGAGATATACTTGAGATGAAACAGTCTGCAGACAGAGAGGAGATAGACATGAGGCGAGACAGTCTTCAGACAGAGAGGAGATATACATGAGACAGTCTTCAAGATGAGAGGAGATAGACATGAGGTGAAACTGTCTTCAGACAGAGAGGAGATACACATGAAATGAAACGAAACCGTCTGGAGACACAGAGGAGAAAACGTGAGATGAATAGTCTGCAGGCAGAGAGGAGACACACGTGATATGAAACAGTTTGCAGACAGAGAGGAGACAGACACGCCATGAAACAGTCTTCAGAGAGAGAGGAGACAGACATGTGGTGAAACAGTCTGCAGACAGAGAGGAGACAGACATGTGGTGAAACAGTCTGCAAAGAGGAGACAGACATGGGATGAGACAGTTTGCAGACTGAGGGGAGACAGAAAGGAACCGAGGTACTGGTCCGGACTTTGAAGGACAACACAAAACGGGACGTCAACGTTTCAACACACACAAACACACACACACACACACACACACACACACACACACACACACACACACACACACACACACACACCGTTGGAGACTGCTACGACAGAAACACCAAACTCTGTGAGGAACTCGACCAGGTCCGGGTGGGGAGAAAACTCTAACTTGGAGCTGACCTTTCTGTGAAGGCGAGACGTGGCGACTTCGGTGTCCATATATATCTGGTGATCCACAGCTGCGAGGCCCACCACAGGCCGAAGCCCAGACCCAGGTGCCAGATGAGCCACTTCTTGTCCGGACCCGTCCCCGTGCAGGCAAAGCTGAGGAAATCCTCTATGAGGACGGTGCGGGAGTGACGCAGGTAGCACATGGCGATGATGGCAGCCACGGACACGGGCGTGGCCAACGAGAGAGGGATGGCGAAGGAGAAGCGCTGGGGGAAAAGACCAGGGAAATTTGTTAAGTAGGAAAGTATACAGAACATAAGTACATATAAAACATTCAGTGCAACAGTCAGTTGGAAGGCATACACCGAGCTTAGTGGGGATGGGAGAGATGGTGGCACACTCAATGCCACCGTTAGTGGTGACATGAAAAATGATTGCTCCTGACATTAAAAAACGTAGTAAATGGTCAAGATATATACCTGAGTGCTCTAGGTCATTGGTCTTGCATCTGCTTCATCGTTCCAGCTGTAACTGTAAACCGTCATCTATATTATTCTGCCTTTTCGCGTCGTTAACTCCCCTGATCCCCATCTCTCTCTCCTATTTTTTTAACTAAGCAACAACAGCTCAATCGTTTTCAAGATTGACATCTCGCCCAGCATTGAAGCTCGGAATCTCTCCAAAGTTTTCCTCTGGACATAGAGACACCCACGCCTGCCTGTTACACAACCCTTGTGTCCTGGCCTTAGTCTGCGTACCTGCATGCAGAGCTTGCAGGCCAGACGGGCGAAGTAGTAGCACAGACCCGTGGCCACGATCTGGATGACCAGGGGCATGTAGGTCAGCCACTGGCGCCAGGGGTCCACGAAGTGCTCCACGCACACCGTCTCGTTGACCATGGACAACACGCCTGACAGCAGCACGCTGGCGTTCTGCTGGGAGCAGTTGATCTGCAGAGAAAACCGATGGAATGGATCCACGTGCACTAGAGTGTTGACCCCATAGGAACTGGAGTATTGAGCTAGACAACTGTTGTATGCAGAGACAGACGATGGAATTATTCTACGTGTACTACTAGAGTGTTGAATTCATTGGAACTGGGTTGTTTAGCCACAAAACAGTTGATCTGCATAGAAAGATGAAGAAATGGTTCCACGTGTACTAGAGTGTGGAATCCATAGGAACGTAGTGTTTAGCTACATGTACAAAGCAGTTGATCTGCAGAGTAAGATGTTATAATAAATCCACGCGTACTAGAGTGCTGCATTCATAGGAACGGTAGTGTTTAGCTACAGAACAGTTGATATGCAGAGAAAGATGACACAATGAATGCACATGCACCAGAGTGTTGAATCCATAGGAACTGGAGTATTTAGCTACGGGACGTTTCATCTGCAGACAAAGATGATGGAATGAATCCCCGTGTATTGCTAAAATGTTGAGTATTTAGGAATTGGAGTGTTTAGGTACAGAACTGATGATCTATTGAGAAAGACGACAAAATGAATCCACATGTACAAATGTGCTGAATCCATAGGTACAGGAGTATTTCTTCTCATAGCAGATGATCTGTTATCAGAGAGGGCAATTTTTTCTGTGGGCAATTGGGTGCTTTTTTTTTACAAGAAGATGAATTGCAGACAGAGACGATAGACTTAGTTCATGGATACGCAAACACATAGGGCATGGGAATTCCTTTGGAACTTGCACGTTTAGTTGATAATTTCAACGGTGGCCCAGACGATGGAATGAATCCAAAGGATCTTGAGTGTTTATTCTATGCCAGTTTATATAAAAACACATAGGACTAAGTGACTCCGAGAGTATACATGCGATTGGTGACAGAGCAGTTGATATGCGTTATAGACATCATGGTAAATTGTCGAACATATACCGCATTGGTACAGGAAATATACTTGTGTGAGAGTGCAGTATCTGTGCTGAAAATGTAGCATATAAAGGTTGATGCATACAAAAGACAACACAGAAATGCCAGAGTGTTTCCGAGACAACGTACCTTCTCCAAGAGCAGGAAGCGATCGTTGTCTTCAAGCATGGCTCTGAAGGGTTCGGGCTGGACCTCGTCCGCTTTGAAAGGAGGCGCCGTCGTCACCGGAAGTGCCGGGGTGGTTGGCACCGTGGTGGCGTTGCTACGGGAGATCTGCGCAGGCGCGTGGAGGAGGGAGGCGAAGGCGGTGTGGACCATCTGCAGGTTGGGCACCAGTAGGAAGGCGAAGCCCACGGACACGCCCACCTTCCACAGACTGGCCACGATGTAGGCCTTGACTCGCACTCGGTGGAGGGAGTCTTTGTAGTCCTTGATGGGAATCTCGATGAAGCCCAGACGGAAGTCCTACGCACATAGAAACTTGCGTCAGTCGAGGATTTAAAAAAAAGGTTCAAGCTAGCATGCACTGACGTGTATTTCAATAGATGCAGCATTATGTATATACCAAAGGATACTGTCATCTGAGGAAAAGGTTCAAGCTAGCACGCACTGACGTGTATTTCAATAGATGCAGCATTATGTATATACCAAAGGATACTGTCATCTGAGGAAAAGGTTCAGGCTAGCATGCACTGACGTGTATTTCAATAGATGCAGCATTATGTATATACCAAAGGATACTGTCATCTGAGGAAAAGGTCCAGCTCACTTCTGTGACTCTTGATTTGTTATCGAAATATTATGATTGAAATTTTCGTCCCTCCGTTGATAATTTTGTTCTAGTTGCTGTCTTCTTTCAAAGTTGTGTTCGCTATCGTTATTCCTGTAATTTTCTTACTGTCGTTGGACTTTTAAAATGTGCTGTGATAAACTGAAATTTGTTTAACACAATCACAGTAATCCTTACAACAGAAACAGTAAGTAAGGTTGCTAGGCATTTATCTCTCTAGAACCAAAATTTATATGTGTAAGACAGCGCTCTTTAACGAAGAAACATTGCTCTGTAATCAATGTTTCTAGTATGTAGTGTTCCTTTTGTGACAATAGTCCCATTTCATAATTAAAAGGAGCGTTCATTAGTACGGAGGCCTTCCTCGATGTGTGTCTGTGTTCCTCTTTGTGGCAGTGTTTTTCTGTGAGACAACATTCCTACATGTATATGAGACTAGGTTGCGTTCCTCTGTTTCTCTGATTTGTATTACGCGAGGTAACTCCCCGACTCTGATACTCTGTTCTCTGTTGGGGTAGTATTCCTCTGTGCGGCAGTGTTCCTTCGTCAGGTGGCCTCATTTTTCTCTGCACGGGTTGACTTTCCACACAGTCTTCCCACAGGCCAGGGACCAATCTCCAGACAAACGCGACTTTGATATACTCCTCTCAAAAATCGCCTATTTTTTCCTTCGAAAGAACGACTAAAAGCAGCTTTTCATCCGGTGACGCAATCTCAGGTGCAGACAGCTTGGGGTGGTGGGTGGACGAGGTCTAATGGGGTGGCAGCACGTCCACCCGACGGCCTGCCGCTAAGCTCTGCCGTGCCTTGCTAAGCCTGCCTGCCTCCGTCACAGGCGACAGGGCTGAGGGAGGGCTGACCGACGCGGGATTGGCAAAGGGCTGGGCAAACACGTCAGGTCACAATTATAATTGGCACAGTCCTTCCTCCAAAGAATGGACGGCGTGCTGGTGGTGGAGAGCTGCACCTCTGGGCAGCGAAAAAAGTATATGCTGTTCCGGACAAACAATGGAAAGATGTCTGAATCCTGGTGCTGCAAGACAGTTTGTTTTGGGTCAAAGACCCTTTCCTCTCATTTGGAAAGTGAGGGATTTTAACATTAAAATTCTAGCAGAACAGCTGCTCTAAAGTATCCCCATTTTCTATATTTTCCTGCAGATTATAAAGTCTTCTTGAAAGTTGTCATCTTTTTAATATCTCGATCGTTCTTGGCATTACGTTGTGTATCCGTTCATCGCGACGACGCCTTCAGCTTGTGTGTGTGTGTGTGTGTGTGTGTGTGTGTGTGTGTGTGTGTGTGTGTGTGTGTGTGTGTATGTGTGAGTGTGTGTATGTGTATGTGTGTGAGTGTGTGTGTGTGTGTGTGTGTGTGTGTATGTGTGTGTGTGTGTGTGTGTGTGTGTGTGTGTGTGTGTGTGTGTGTGTGAAACTGATAGTTTCTCGAACGCCATAAGATAAATAAGTAGATCTAGGGGCCAGATCTTGCCCTACTTTGACTTCCGTTCTCCACAGTAAGCCACTGATGTCATAAAGAGTATCAATATGTCGATACATTCCTCATTGTGATTTCCTTCCGAAATACCCCGTCTCATTCCACAAAAGTGAAACGTGTAAAACAGCCCCTGACTGAGGCAGATCTGACCGGAAGACAGAAAAAAGACAAACTCCACCACCGATACATGGTTTCTCCTTAACCTCACCTTGTCCATGAAGTTCTCCCACCAGTTGACGGAGATGAGCACCAGCGCGAGGGGGATTTCC
The DNA here is from genome assembly GCA_034096865.1 of Theodoxus fluviatilis. Classification (NCBI taxonomy): domain Eukaryota; kingdom Metazoa; phylum Mollusca; class Gastropoda; order Cycloneritida; family Neritidae; genus Theodoxus; species Theodoxus fluviatilis. Next base: position 45,912 of record JAWQFJ010029698.1, on the reverse strand, counting down.
CAGGACATGTCCGACAGTCCGTAGCTGGAGGCCCAGGCTGACTCCCCAGACTGGGGCATGCTTCGAGGAGGGTCCTCGCTGATCACGGATCCGTCCTCAGTCCCGGCGTCCTCGTCCAGTCCGCCCGTCTTGACGCACTCGGAACGCATGGAGGCCAGGACGATGACGAAAGCGGACACCTGCATGAGCACGGCCAGGAAATCCAAGATGGCGGTGGTGACCTTTCTCTTCGTGTCCTCTGACCTCTTGGTGGCTATCAGACGTAGGATGGCGGGCACCGAACACAGGGCGTTCATCAGCAACAGCGACCGCACCGTGTCCAGGCAGGGCAGTACGCGGAAGAGGAAGAGGCAGAGCCCGAAGGAGTGCAGCGTCTCTGAGAACAGCACCTGCAACAACGCAGAGGTAGAGGTGAAAGATGGCGATCACGTGGCAACATGAATCGTCCGCATGAGTTTCAAACAGCGTTGCACTTTACCACCCCGATCATTAGGTCGTGCTATGACTCCTCTAGTTTACATCACTGAACAGCAATCCGAAATGGCCGTTTGTCGATATGAGGCGTGTATGAAGAAACCATGCCCGGTTCAAATTTGATTATTCGCCATGTATTTTATTGCAGAGAGGCGGGATGTTCTTTCCAATTACAGCTATGGATTACATCATGATTCATGCAATGTAACCTGCCAAAGCACTGGGGTACATACTCTCCAATCCATGCATTCTTTTCCTATCCAACCCGTTGTGACCGGGTGAAGTGAAGCCCAAAGTTTGACATGGACTCTCTCTCTCTCTCTCTCCTCTCTTTCTCTCTCTCTCTCTCTCGCTCTCTCTCTCTCCTCCCCCTCCTCCCTTTTTGCCTGGGCAAAGCGCTGGCCCCACCAAGCACCGTCAGCCTCTTTCCCCTCTCCCCCTCCTGTATCCCTGTATCATGTATCCTGCGTCTCAGACGGCCATGTTCTATATATGTTGTAAGACCAGCCTACTATGTATCTTGTCAGCCTGGGAGGGTCCCAGTGCGCCTTCCCTTATCTGTTTGTTAATTGAACCTGACATGTGACCTCTGACAGCTCCCCTCTATCGTTTGCGCGGCTATTCATAAATCGTTAGAATCTAGAGACAAATTTGATAATTTCTCTAAATTAAGGCATCTGATTGCAATGGTGCAATATTCATTCGATTGACTTTGTTATGCCTATCAAGGCAACACTTGGTTTGAATAATTTCAAGTAAGTATAAGGCAGCAATGAGCCTTTTTATATCACTAGGAAAGCACAACCCCAAGACAGGCTGAAATCCACAACTGCTGATTTCAAGCCTGGCTCCCCTGGGGTCCGCGCGTTGCTTTGATAAGGAGGGGCTGTCGGCAGGTCGGAGAGAGCTCTCCAGCAGTCTCTACAGAGGCGTTCAACACCAGTCTCTTGGGAGACCACTGTCATCCACGTTTAATAAAGAAAACTGGAAACGTCACGGGTTTGCCTCCTCCCTGTCTTGAACATCAACGGACCAGGAGCCTGCATCACCAACCAGGCACAACATCACCTTGGCTCCAAAAAAATGTACAGTGTAATACAAGTTTTCTGTTAAAGTTGCTTTAGAAGTAATATACTTATCACTTGATATATTCAGGATATCGTATTTGTAATGAAATGTTACCATTGTGGTGTGAAAATTGGTTCATATTTTGATTGTAAGTGGTCATTCTGACTGTACTGTCTCATTGTTGTGCGTGTTGTATTTTGGGATGGACAGCCTTGTGGATTCAGGTCAAATACCACCCAAGATCTTGTTCATGGAATGTAACCTCACGCCTGGTATTTCTTGTTCCAATGCATCCCGGACTTATGTCTTTGTCTATTTTTGTTATGGTTCGTAATGGCAGAATGTCCATTGCGGTGGCACCGTAATTGGTCTTATTACGGTGGAATTCGTAATGCGGTCAGAGCATTGCGGGGTGTTACTGTTGAGTGTAGCACCAATATTTAGTGTTTAACCTGTGGCTTCTTACATCTAGTTGAAGGGTTCAGACCGCTTCTAGCTTGTTTTTGAGGCACAAGTTGTGTATGTTTTTATGTCAGGTTGATGACACTTGCTAAAGGGTTAAGACCGCTTCAAGATGTCTGACCCAACCTGTTGTTTCAAGTTCGGATGCTATGTTGTTTTCTATGTTGAATGACTACTTGTAATCAACTGAACGAACCAGATTGACTAGGCATGGTTTTTCTTGTACTTCGAGGGCGAAGCACTGTTAGATTGGCGGGATATGTGACCGGGTGAAGTGAAGCCCAAAGTTTGACATGGACTCTCTCTCTCTCTCTCCTCTCTTTCTCTCTCTCTCTCTCGCTCTCTCTCTCCTCCCCCTCCTCCCTTTTTGCCTGGGCAAAGCGCTGGCCCCACCAAGCACCGTCAGCCTCTTTCCCCTCTCCCCCTCCTGTATCCCTGTATCATGTATCCTGCGTCTCAGACGGCCATGTTCTATATATGTTGTAAGACCAGCCTACTATGTATCTTTTCAGCCTGGGAGGGTCCCAGTGCGCCTTCCCTTATCTGTTTGTTAATTGAACCTGACATGTGACCTCTGACAGCTCCCCTCTATCGTTTGCGCGGCTATTCATAAATCGTTAGAATCTAGAGACAAATTTGATAATTTCTCTAAATTAAGGCATCTGATTGCAATGGTGCAATATTCATTCGATTGACTTTGTTATGCTATCAAGGCAACACTTGGTTTGAATAATTTCAAGTAAGTATAAGGCAGCAATGAGCCTTTTTATATCACTAGGAAAGCACAACCCCAAGACAGGCTGAAATCCACAACTGCTGATTTCAAGTCTGGCTCCCCTGGGGTCCGCGCGTTGCTTTGATAAGGAGGGGCTGTCGGCAGGTCGGGAGAGAGCTCTCCAGCAGTCTCTACAGAGGCGTTCAACACCAGTCTCTTGGGAGACCACTGTCATCCACGTTTAATAAAGAAAACTGGAAACGTCACGGGTTTGCCTCCTCCCTGTCTTGAACACCAACGGACCAGGAGCCTGCATCACCAACCAGGCACAACATCACCTTGGCTCCACCACACCGTTAAAAAGGGAAACACTAAAAGAGAAACTAGGAAAGACACGAAGAAAGGAAAATGAGCAAATATGTAGGCAGTCCAGAGGAGGACAGGAAAGACTCAGGACAGAACTGGTGAAAAGGACGAAGGACAAGTGTGATGACGTGGCAGTTTACCCAGAGCAGATTGCCGACGGAGGGCCAGGGAAGGTTGCCGAACAGCGCCTTGAATAGACACTCGAAGAAGGTGATCATGTAGGGGAAGCAGACGACGGCCAGGATCATGTATACCCATCGGTCCCTTGAGTCTTGACCCTGGAATCAGCATACAAACAAGTTAGTCAGGTCTAAATTAGGTCTCGGCAGACATTTTTTAACAAGCGGGGATGGGGGTGGAGATGGAGGTGGGGGTGGGGGGCCTATGGTGGTGGTGATCAATAGGGAAAACATAAACTAAAACTGCATTAACTTGTAAATCTTAATTATTTCTCATGTTTGAAAATAACTTTAGATCGTATTGTGATTTAAAGAGACTGTGAGTGCATTGTTGCATCACATATATACTGAGCTATCCATTTTTTACACGTAAAACTCCGGTGTGACTCCTTAATAACGATTCGCATTGGCAGAAGCAGGTTGGCCTTGAAGGTTCTATCTGTTCGAGAGAGCATCACATACATTGTTTCGTATCTGTAATAGTATAAAGCAAGAATACTGTTTATTGACCGAAGTGGTCAATAACACGAAAAACTCAAATTAAAGCTCTTGGCCGTTTGTTACAACGAAGATGTGTTAGAATGGAGATACACACAGTGGGATACAACACAGACAAACTTGCTCCGTTGTTTGTCGTGTATACCATTCTGTATGTGTCCATTTCAGCATACTCTTATTAAACAATGTGTCAGTGTATGTTAGGGGTGGGGTGGGGGTGGGTGGGTGGGTGGGTTCGTATCTGTGTTTAATCCACGTTTGTTTCTTGTGGTGTTTATTTGTATTGCTGCATAGTCATCGTGATTTGATTCTTTTGACGTCGTACAGCACTGTGACATAAAGGACTAGCCAAGTGCTGTGGAGACGGGTTTTAATGAACATCTCTGCATTGTTGTTATGTGATTATTTCGTGAGTTTACATATAGTATTGTTGTTGGCATTGTTCAAGGCGAAAAGAAAGGGAAATGAATGGCCGAATCACTGCCTCCAGCATCTCGTTGGACAAAAGAGACTGACTGGCAGTTGTACTCAAAGTCTTCCATACACACCACCCGGTTTTCTTTCGTTTAGAGTTCTATGTTCCACAAGATTTGTTTCTTCATTCTTTAATACGCACCCCGTGATCACAGGCGGAAAAGGGACTGGTTGTAACACTGATTTATAGTTATCACAAACCCATATTTCTTATTAACGGTTATCCTCTGTCATAGCTGTACTATCTAAATTTGTCATTTCGTGGTTCTGTCCACCCACATCAGAATGTCCTAGAAACATTTTCTCTGTGGCATGCATTAGTCTACCACATCATTGGAATGCATAGCCTGCCATTGTTTATCTCAAGCCTACACCTACCATCTTGTACTGTCTATATCTACACCTACCATCTTGGATTATCTATGTATATATCTACAATTTTCGACTGCCTATATCTACACTTACCATCTTGGACTGTCGATATCTACAGCTACCATCTTGGATTGTCTATATATACATCTACCATCTTAGACTGTTTTTATCTACGCTTAACAATTTTAACAGTCTGCCTCAACACCTACCATTTTGGATAGTCTATATCGACACCTACCATTTTGTACTGTCTATATCGACACCTACCATCTTGGATTGTTTGCCTGCACCTACAATCCTTGACAGTTTCTATCTACATCTACCATATAGGACTGTCTATATCTACACCTACCATCCTGGACTGTCTTTATTTTCCCCTACCATCTTGAGATGTTTGTATCTACTCCTGTCCTCTTGGACTGTCAGAATCCACACCTACTGTCTTTGATTGTCTACGCGTATCATCTAGAACAGTCAGTATCTGCACCTATTATATTTGACTATGTCTTCAGGCACCATCTTGAGCTGTCTATATCTAAACCTACCATCCTGGACTGTTTATGTAGACACCTACCATATTGGACTGTCTGTATGTACATCTACCATCATGAATTGTCTACACCCACATTCACCGTTTTAACTTATCATACCTACATTTACTGTCTTGGATTGTGTTTATATCATAGCTTACTATCCTAAGCTGTTTGTATCTTCACGTACCATCTTAAACTGTCTGTATCTGCATCTACCATCAAGGACTGTACATGTACATTTACACGTACCAATTTGGACTGGCCCATGGCGTGAGTCATTAGAAGCAGGCTGCCTTTGCTGGCCAGGGCGCTGGAGAGGACGCAGAGGAAGATGAAGAGATAGGCGAAGAGCTTTAGCGTCTTGGCTGCTATGTCAAACCAGTTGGTGGCTGTCTCGTATATGGTCTCGCTCCGTCGCGACACTGTCTTGAATACATCCCAAGGTTGAAAGCTGCAAAAGAAAACACACGGATCGCCATATAATTTTGCCAGAGGGAACGTCTTGCATACATGACTACATCTTCACACAAATAATTCGCACTTGGTTCAAACGATATCTGTGCTTATTTGTGACTATGAAAGGACATTTGTTTTGCCTCTTAGGAGGGCATCCAGTCGAATATAGTTTATAGCACTGATTCGTGTTTGCCTGTAAGTTCTGCTGAGCATAAATGCTATCATAAATAGGCCTACAACTGCACATTGAGGAAACTTCTTGATTTATGAAAGAACTGTCCTCATAATAAGATCCGACGCTAAGATCAGGATGTG